>JAFIDM010126609.1:67978-91599 GCA_023159025.1 Thereuonema tuberculata | reverse complement strand
CTGATACATTTTAAAGAATTTAATCAGCACGTATTCTTTTTTATTATATTATGGGTCTGTATTGATCCTTATTCCTATAATTTGTTTGTGCTGTTTCAATCTTTTTTGCAAGTATTGAGTCGTGTAGATTTGTAGATTTTTTAAACGATGTAAATTACATAAGTAATGTTAGTATTCATATATCTTATAGGAATCTCGCCAATTCTTTGGATTTATATGTACATTTTCCCTTTCTTTTCAAGAAATCTCTTTGTTATTCCTCAACTGAATTCAATTGAGAAAGAAGAATCTCTAATGGCGGTGTGCACCAAACTTCGGTTAACTTGAAGGACTGCTATTTGGACGGAGCTAAAATTAGTGGGGGGGGTGCTGCTCCAAAAAAATTTTAGCCTTTGTTTTAAAATTGTGTGAAAGGAAACAAACATGTATAAAAAGAAATTTATCAAGTTTTTGAATAAATTTTCTTTTTATACATGTTTTCTTTCACACAATTTTAAAACAAAGGCTAAAATTTTTGTGGAGCAGCACCCCCCACTAATTTTAGTTCCGTCCCAATAGCAGTCCTTCAAGTTAACCGAAGTTTGGTGCACACCGCCATATGAGTTCCCATCGACGTGAACCACTAGAAGGATAAATAGAATATCCTGGGAAAAGTTAATGACATTGTTTTCCATTGTCTTCCTCAGTAAATCATTATCAAATGACTTTACATTTGAAGGAAAAGAAAAAGAATCAAACAACACGGGAAAGGAAGTAAAAATCCATGTTGGTACGACAATCGAACCCAGGTTCTGACAGATCACCCTCGTGTCAGACCGTTTCCTCGAACTCAAGGCTATGCAAAACGATACATTCCATATGACATGATTAATATCAAGAAACAAAGATCATTAGAATATTGTGAAATTTAATACAGTTTAATTGATTTTCCTCGAAGTGGTTAAGGAATTAACTTAAATAGATAATTCTTTTATTTATTTTTTTTTAGATTCATTGCTCAAATTTTCATTTTGCTACATTCGAATTCTAAATACTAACAATGACACATAGTAAATATTGTTTACATACTTTTCAGTATATTAACTAAAGATATTAAAATTCTATTGTAATCAGAATTCTCTATAATTTTTATTAATTATGCAGAGATGAAATAAGATCCATGATGGAGACAATCACCCCTCAATAACCAAAAGTAAGAAAATAAAAAACAAGAACAAAATGGGGAATCCAAATTCTTGGGTAGCATTCAGGCTGCCACAAAAGCTTTTGACCACAAAAGGAAAACAAGAAAATAAAATAAACCCTCTGATGGGTAAAAGAAAAACAATTAATTGAAAAAGAATGCCTTTTGAGTCGAGCTGATACCTTGGAACAGCCGTTTCGAGCTTGTTAGACTCTCCTCATTTATTGAGGGAGCACTGTCTCCATCATGAATTCATGATTTTTTTCCTCGTACGCCTTTTGAGTCTTGCACTGGCTGATGAGCTCTGGCTCAGGAGAGCCTAACAAACTCGAAACGGCCGTCCCAGAGTATCAGCTCAACTCAAAAGGCATTGTTTTTTAAATTAATTGCTTTTCTTTTACCCATCAGAGGATTTGTTATTTATTTATTTTTTGTCTTGTTCCTTTTGTGGTCAAATATCTTTTGTGGTAGCCTGAGTGCTACCCAAGGATTTGGATTCCACATTTTGTTCTTGTTTTTTATTTTCTTACTTTTAGTTATTGAGGGGTCACTGTCTCCACCATGAATTCGTAACTCTTCCCCTCGTACGCCTTTTGAATGAAATAAGATCTTTACAATTATAATTTTATATGTTTTAAAGTAGTTTTAGCAATTATTGTTATAATTTGAAACTATTAAACAATTAGAAAAGAAAAACAAAGAAAAGCGAAGAAGTAAATTTTTTAAATTCATTGAGGTTTTCTCTTATCACAAATTCTTTTATATGTAAATGTGTTTAGATACCAAGAGATGAATACAACTAAAATTCCAAGTATTATTAGTTGGCTTAAATAAATTTTTTCTATCACAAATCAGTGTAGTCTTCAGATCAAGGCAGTGATCTGCCACGAGGCTGATTCATCTGGACATGAGTTCATCTGAACATTGGTTACGGAGTGGCATGGATGTTTTCTTTCTTTTCATGTGTTGTCTGCTGCTTTTTCTGTTTCTCTCTCTTCCCTTCCTAATTAATTACACATTAATTATCGAGTTTTTAATAGTAGGACTATGACACTTGGTCAGAACTGTACTATGTTTTCTTTTCCGTTGTACAGGTGGGAGAGCATTAGGCTGACCATCCGATCTCATTTCAGTGCCGGGTTATGAAACTTCGGGTGTGTTACCTCCAGCGGTCTAACGGATCTTCGTAGTCTCCAGCGGAATACATCTATATAGATACAAGTGGGTTTACAGCGGCCCTGTAAAGTACCAACAAAGAAATCAATATAATTGGATCAATTTCTATTTACTAAATTATCTGTTTTATGTTCGAGAATATTTATGTGTTTATCCACGAGTAAGTTTTTATTATTAATGTTCAGTAGATTTTATTATAAGTTCTAAGCACGCATATTTGTTATTATTGACGACATCAAAATTGATTTTAGATAAAAAAGAATTGCCGTAGCTATGGGAAAAACTGCAGATGTTTGAAAGGCGATCTTTTGCAGCAGAACAACTCAGAGACATTAACTATATTTCATTTCGGCCTGATATTATCTTCACTCACTTCCTATGCTACTCCGAATAAGCTAAAATATATTCTTTCTTAACGAAGTAATTTAATAATTTTATTTCATAGGTTTTTTTTTTATTAATTACTATTATTGATTTCAGAATTACTTAGGAGACTTAAAATACTGTTTCTCGGAAAAAATGTTACACTTTAAATATCTTAGAGAAAAAAAAATTGATATCTTGTCTTAGCATCATTAAACAAAAGAAGAATGTTTTTAAATCATTTAAAAGTTTTTAAATTTGAATTCGATTCAACATATTCCAACAAATACTAAGGTTCCAGTTACTATTGATGACGATTGGTATTTTTATTATTGTTCTGTTTTTACTTCACAATTTAAATTTTATTTCTTATTCTATTATTTTTTTCTCTTATTTTCTTGAATATTGCACATTTCTTAAGAATTAGTAATATTAAGCCACAAAGTAATATCAAAATATTAAGCCACAAAGTAATATCAAATGCATAAATGACTTATTTTCTTGCTGTGAAACTCATCTGCTATATAAATTTCGTCGTAAAGAATGACTAATTTTTGTCTTTTTTAGGTATTTCAACTTTTGCAAAAGTTGAAAAAAAGATGCAAAAACGAATTCTGCGCCAAACGAACCCAAGAGATCTTTAAAACTTCAAGTAATAACAGTATTCATAAATAGCAATACTGGAAATTAAAACTAACTTACGATAGTAACCTGACTATTAGTACATCTTGTGGACTTATTAACTGAAAAATAAGAATAAAAGATGGAATAGATATTCCTCAACTTCAATATAAATGTACACAATTCTTCTGATTTTTCTGGCTATTTGGAAAAAAAGATAACTTTTAAATTATTCCAAAAATTATTCCTCATTATTAGCTTTCAATAATAAGGAATTCATGTAATAATATATTCAGAGACTACAAAAAAACTACAAAAACAATTTTCATTCTAAAGTACTACTAGATTCTTATTTCAATATTTAAATTACTAATTGTTCTTCTATGCTATATTCCAACATTACTAAATATGATGTAGCTGTAAGACAAATACTACCTAGGCAGGCAAACGTAGGATGGAGAAAATTAGGATCAGTATAATTAACTTAGATGTTATTTTTAAAAAAGACGTTGCGTTTCTCAGAAAACTATATTGGATTTTGGCCTTCTCATTATGTATTTGTATCTCCTCACAACAAATTTTTAAATTTTATGGGAGCTACAGATATTTTGAACCAGTTGGAAAGCTAGAGCTTATTCAGCAAACAGAAATAACATTACCTACTTTCATCATCTGCAATTTTGTGCACTCAGAGATTGAAAAACCCTTAAAAGCTGAAATCTCGAATCGAGATTTTAAATTAAGTGTAGAAGAAGTTTCAGTTGAAGTCAAGGTAAGTATAAAATATGTATTTCAAAAGAAAGTGATATTTATTATTTTCAATTTATACTAAGTCACCACCACCCCCAGTTTCCCCCTGGTAAATATGAGATACTTCAAAAAGAATCGATTCCAAGCGGTTATGGCGGTACAAAATGATATTTTATTCCGTTTTATGACTGAGAGAAGCTAAAACAATGAACATTCACATATAACTTATTAGGCTATTACGGCTAAAATTAATGGGTTAATTTTCTATTAGGCTAAACTATTAGGCTAAAATTACTGGGTTATTTTCTTTTTTCTCTTGCTGTTCTCTCATTGCGCTACACACAGACAAAGGGAGTGATACGAACCAATAGTTTGAATATAGTCCCGGTGGCCTATATTCAAACGACGTCTGACTGCGGCTCAAACGGTTACAGGTTCGATTCCCGTCGCGAACGTTTCAGTGTAGCCATGTTTTGACAGCGCCGGACATTGGAAACAGTGTTGTTTCATTTGTAGAACTGCGCCGGACAATGGTAACAATGTTGTTTCAAGTATTGAACTACAATTGCTGCACTGCGCCGGACAATGGAAACAATGTTGTTTCAATTGTTGAACAGCACCGGACAATGTTGAACTGCGCCGGATAATGAAAACAATGTTGTTTCAATTGTTGAACTGCACCGAACAATGGAAACAATGTTGTTTCAATTGTTGAACTGCACCGAACAATGGAAACATTGGTGTTTCAATTGTTGAACTGCGCCGGACAATCGGAAAAGAAAGGTTTTATATAGTAATATAGATTGATAAAAATATATAATAGAAGCTTACATAAAGTTTATCAGTAAACAATAGACTATTTTTTTTTAATATACTGTGACGGAACGGGGAGGGGGTGTGGTGGTTGTTTTGATTATGGTGTTTGGGAAGTAACGATGGTACCTATGCTCTCGCAACCCCTCGTAAAACGTCGAAATTTGTAACGGATCAGGGAAAACTCCAGAACCCTCTTTTTTGTACTAGGCGCCAACCGGACGATTGCCGATGAATTTGTATTTCCCCGTCATAATCTGGCACTACAGTGTGTTACGGGTCACCCTGTATTTCAGAAATGATACACAAAACAGAGTACTTCTTTTAATGTAATCGGAAGCCTTCACCCATAAAGATAATAATGAAAATTAAAATTAGCTGATGGAACGCTGGGCCCCTAAATTCCACAGGAAAAGCCAGATAAATATTAGACCGAAGGAGAAGAAAAGAAAAGATAAACATCTCATGTATATCAAACAACAAAAAACAAAATGTATTAATAAATAAGCCTAATGTTATACAACAACATACAATAGAAAGAAATCAAGACGATCTTGAATAATTATACATCAAAAAAAAATATAATAATAAAAACACACACAAGTTTGTTGATAAATTCAGTAACTCCAACATATTACAAAATAAGAAAAAAAACTATTTAAAAGTTTATAATTGAAAACAGTAGTTTACAATAACCTTATCGATACAATTTAACAATAATATAAACCTAAGATACAGTCTCACAAATAGTTTGTGTCACTGTTATAAGAAGAGTCTGAAGAGTTATAAAACCGCGCAAACACAATGAAGCACAACACATTCTTTATCACTTCACGAACGTTTCTTACTATCAATGGCTGCTCAAAGTATCCTAGCCATCTTGGGGGCGTACGGCCTTTCTTAATATCTAACAGATATCCAAGAAGCCGATGCTACATTAAGAAGAACAAATCTCAAAGTATCCAGATATGCGACCCACAGGATGAAATTGTCAGTCTTGCTATTAATGGTGCCTAGAGCAAAAAGCCAAAGCTGTTTCTCTTCTAACAAACTCGTCACTCCTCCACGACGAAAGGTGTATATGTCTGTAATCATAGACGTTTCATGGCGAGACTGACTAAGAAGTTTCACGTAACTATTATGTAGGTATAATAAAAAAGAATACGTGCTGATTAAATTCTTTAAAATGTATCAGGAGCCCAGCACAGACTAAACAACAAACAAATTGCCTTTCTCTGATTCATTTACCGGGGAGGAACAGGTAACAGCTGTTTCGCTATTCAACTAGCTCTTCAGACCTGCCCCGCCTCTCCCGATAAAGAACCAGAAAAGGCGCAAACCTATTGGAGAGCCACCGGCCTAGCTGGCAGTGACCCCCTCCCCAAAGGCAAAAAGGCAATAAACAAATTCCTGTTAAGCCGAGAGGCAAAAACAGAAAGCTTCCCTACATCTCATAGGAGAAAAGAAATATTATGTAGGTATACTGATCTAGTCAAAGTTTTACCAATGACTCTTCCAGAAATAAGGAGTGTCTTGAAACTTGAAGTGACATCAGTATAGCCTCACTACAGATACAAACTGGCCACACCTTCTCACCAGCAAAAAAATTGTTCCAAATAAAAAAAGAAATACATCTAATAATTTATACAATAATTTATAAAGTTAACATAAGGTTGTAAGAAGTAAGGCTATATAAAAAAAATGATAAATAAAGATTTTTAATGTAGAAGATTAGTTGGAAAAGAGAAAGGAGAATAGATAATATAACATGGCGGAGAATGCGAGAAAGCAAACAGGGCAAAGGTCGCTCCGCATTAACAAAGTGACATAACGACACGAAATTACGTCAATAAAAAAGTAAGAGAAGGAAAAATAAAATAAGAAAAAAAGAAAAGACCATAACAACTGCCATCACAAATGCACGGTAACTAGCTCAGAGATCCCGGGCATAGTCAGAGACGTATTTACATGAGGGCTAAAAGGGCTGTAGTCCAGGGCGGCAACTTTAGGGAGTGGTAAAAAAATCGGAAAAAAAACCTGTACTATTCAAAAATATTAACATTCATTATTAATATTCAAAAATATTTAGTGTCTTATTAAATGCAGAAAATGAGGGAAACATAAAAAAAAATTTCCTGGCTTTTTGATGTGGCCGTAGGTTTGAAGTGGAAGAGGGGTAGACGTTGCATTGGAGTGCTCATGCGTGGGAGGCGACGGGGGACTGTCTGACAGTGACATTATTCCTGTATTTACTTTCTGATATATATCTTCTGCGACTGTTATAAACGAAATATATTCCAATTATTTAAATTAACTTCGATGTTTAATTTCCTGTTAAACAACTTTTTACAACATATTTTTAATGTGTACTTAAGGGAAAGGAATGCATCATTCTGGGCCTATATATTTATATATTTTTTTTTTCATAAAATCTGAGTAAGTAAATTCTAACGAATAGACAAGTTGTAAATCATCAGTAACTTAGCTTAAAACTAAACGTAAACATCAATATAGTTTACTAGTGATATATTCAGACAGGAGGGTCAGGAGGAAGGGCGGCAAATCTGTCATAGCCCATAGGCGGCAAAAGTGTAAATCCGCCTCTGGTCATAGTGTCGACGCTACCTGGTAAGTACATAGAAGGAAACTCATACACGGTAGGACTCAACAATAACTTAACATTTTATTCACTTAACTTACACTCACAACTGTGGGACGTCCTGCCACCACATTTCTTGGAAGAACACTTGTTCCGTGAAATTAAATCACAAATTAAATAAATTACAACAGCTATGCTCCTAGCTAAGAGCGGCTGGCTTAAGAAATGCGAAAGCTACGATTTCACCTCACACACGTTACGCTAATCTCATTTTGACTCATCTCATTCTACAATGACTTTGTCGTTGAGAATTCCACTGTTCAATTATCCTACACACTACCACAGTTCTCGCACTTTAAATACTGTTGTTGAAATTAATCATTATATAGTATCACACTAACTAAACAATAAGTTTCACTCACGTCTTGGTGTCGAAGTACTATTCAAATGCTTTTTCTGACGCACTAAAATTATATTTATGAGCACAATTTTTTACACACTGCTATCACTACTAGTTCTTTGAAACAATCCATTCAAATTACTCTGTAAGTTCGAAATTCCCACCTTTGAAATTCACATTGGGATTTCCTTATCTGTCTGACGTTGACTTGATCACTTATAACGGTTTATATTAGGCTATACAGAATTCGCGTATTTAAGCTACAACAATTATTTTAACACTGGCTAAGCTACCGTCGTTCGAAGTCCATTGCCATGCATGGGCGGATTTACGGGGGTGCTAGGGGGTGCGCCGCACCCCCAGATTTTTGGGATGATAATTTTTTTTTTACAGATAATAAAAATGTTTTCTATTATGATAATTTTATTAATTATTAATTTAGGCCTAAAAACGTTTTGGTGTTTGAATTTGGTATACAAATACCTCATACCTTCCGGTGAGCTCGCACCCCCAGATATCAAGACCTAAATCCGCCCAAGTCGCCATGGTGTCAAGGTTGAATCAGTGATGATGATCAGAGGTAAGATGCCAGCGATAAAAGATCGATTATCCCCCTGCACAAGATTAAATGAACATTATGACATAATGATATGACACTTTACAATAAACCTTTTCAACAAATAACAATTGCTGAAATTAAACATTCCGAATATGGAAATGACGTCTTCTCAACGTGTTAACGAAGCGTGTGCACTTTGACACAGACGTAATTTCAACGGATCAATGATATGCCTGGATTAGGACATTGCCTTTTTTGGCTACGTTGACCTATAGGAATTCCTGGAATCACAACGCCAGTTGCAGGATGAGTCATCTCCAGCTGATATTTCCGCCAAATCGCTAACTTTAAATTAATTAAATTCTAAGCTAAAATTTCTACTTCCTATTGTTATTTCTAAAATTACGGAGCTTTCGCATTTAACAAAACTGAAATACTTAATCAACTTAATGCTTAATTTCCGAAAAGACAATAAAAGGAAAATAATTATTTATTTTTTAAAATTTTTTTTTTAAAGAACCATAAGCACTAAACTTAAACCTTAAAACTATTTAAAATTTCTTATGGTGAAAAATATGCGTCTCCAATATGCGTCTTCAATATCGCAAAACCAATATTGAAATATTACATTTAATAAATTTATTTTTAAGAATGAATTTTTAAATTATTATTAAATTATAAGATCTTTTGTTCAGATATTCTAAGTCATTCTGAGAACGACATTTTCTACTTCGGAACGAAGTTGATCTGCATTGATTTGTTCCATATCTTACATTATTGTCTTTAAACGATGATAAATCAAGAATTAGTTCTTTTTATACCAGGCGTTGTACACCAAAAGTTACAGGGACTGAGATCAGGCGTACGGTATTGCCAAGCAGTGAAAAAAGCAGGACTAATCTTCTGTTACTTCGGAAAAGTATGTACAGGAGATAAACGATTCAGTGAAACGACACTACACTATGACTTTCGATGAGTGTATTGAGTTCTGATGGAACATACGAAAATTATTCGCAACTCAAATATGGTAATTGTGTACGTCTTTATACAGCCATTCAGATAAAAAAAAATATTTCCTTGTCGTTTCAAAAGATCTTCCAAGGTCCTGCATCATTCATCTCAATTCGAGCGAAGAATGTCGGAGAAAACCCGAAAAATAATTAGTTTTCCCCATGTTATGTTTATGTAATGAATGTGGGTGGCAGAGAAGCCAAGCACTGTGACCGGAGGTCTATTGTACTAACCCACAGAAAGAAGAACAAATGGAGAGAAAGACTGAGAAAGTATGGTGGGAGAAGTGCAGGGGAAACGGGAGAACTCCGAGAAAACCTGCCCAGCGCGGATCGTCCACCATCACGAAACCCACATTAGAACCGAACCCGGTACTCAGAGGTGAGAGGCCGATGTCATAGCGACAACGCCAACCGCGTGGCCTAGTTTTCCCCATAATCAAGCTTTGTAGTGGGAGTTCTTGTGATGGGAAAACTTCAGCATTTGATTTATACACAGTTTAGTATTGCATAACCAATTGCCTTGATATTGCCTGAACACTCTGAACGTTTGACATCATTCTTTCTGTTTCTTGTTGCAACTTCTTCAATTTGTCGAGAAATAATCTCTGTACTCACTCGCCCTGGCCTCACTGCTAAAGATCAGATATTTTCAACAGTGAAATTATTCGTTGTAATTGTCATTGCAATTTTCTCTTAAGCTTTAACCACAGGGAATCTCGAAGAACGACATTACCTTTACCGTATTGATGTAAAACTTTACTAGAAACGGACGCTCTACTATAATGACAGTTGTAGCATTTCAGTCTTATATTTAACAACTCGTGAATTATGGAAATTTAACGCGCTTCTAGTGCCATATGTCTGGTGGCAAAATTTTGTATTTTTTTGTTATTAAATCGAAATCCCGTGTTCCAGAGAGTAAATAGAGCAAGTTTCGTATAATTTCGTTCAATACATTTATTGCTACAGAGCTCTGAACACCACCTCTATAATAAGCTGCCTCATAATAAGCATACTTTGATAAACAAAAGTAGAGTGAACCTAACCAGCATTTACAATAAACCTAATGGACGCTTACAGCAAACAAGAAGTTGGGGGTCAAAAGTGGTCGCTTCCGATAAAGAGGAAAACGGTGACAAACAAATACATATATAGCATTGGAGCAGAGAGGAGGGATAATTTTGAGAATTGATTGGGCATGGAAAATAAAGAAAATTTCTCTACGTTTTAATGTGTAACACAACGTACCAAAGTTATAGATATCTGTCCACCGTGATGCACATCCAAACAGACAAACAGATAAAGAAGAGAAAACTGATGTTGCAAAGTGATATTGCAAAGTTAAAAGTGTAAGATGTTGCATACTATGCATGATCACTCAATAAGCCAACATTCGAATATCCTCTGCAAATAAAAAGTTACTAAACAGCAAAAAAATATCATTTACATAAGAGTTATTCATTCATTTCCGTATCCGGATGAATAACTTTTTTTTTGCCTGTATTGTTACATCAATAAGATTCTTCTTCTTAAGTATATGAACCTATTACGAAAGTTTCATTTTTATAACAAACGGTTTTTGAGTTAATTCGCTCACAGATGGATGAATGGATTTTGTCCTTCAGTTCTTTCTACTGTGGGATTTGTACCAAACTAAACAAGATAATTAATGCTTTTAGACAGTGTTAAAAGCAAAGCTGCCTCATAATAAGCATACTTTGATAAACAAAAGTAGAGTGAACCTAACCAGCATTTACGATGAACCTAATGGACGCTTACAGCAAACAAGAAGTTGGGGGTCAAAAGTGGTCGCTTCCGATAAAGAGGAAAACGGTGATAGACGTCCCCGAATGTCGACACTTCCAAGCACATTGGTGGTGGTCACGTTTTTGCCAGACAAACGGTTGCTGAGATGTAATAATCGAAAAACGTTTTGAACGTTTTTTTTAGCATAATATATCTTTATATTCTATATAATAACAACTCATGTAGAAGGTTTCCCTTATATGAGTTTCTATTCCAATTACGTTTAAGAATCTTTCCGAATTTGGAAACTTCAATTTTTAACAATGACCTTCGTTGAATAAGGTTAAATCAGAACTCAACAGATGGCGTTACTTTACTTTCCTATTAAAAGACCAATGAAGACGTCTTAACGTTTGTTGGTTAATTGCAAATTATTGCTATCATCTGGTGTTTGAAAGGTAAAACGATCGATTTTTGAGTATTTTCGACACGAATTTTAGGTACCTTCCCGCTCATTTCCGCATCTAAGATTTATTTCATTTTTTAAACACAATCTATAGATTCATTCTGCAAAGTATCATTATAACCTAATTTTAAAGGCTCGAGAGATTTCCTTGTTAGCATGAAGAACCAAGCGAACGAACCTGCTTAATGTACTGGTTATATAAGATTCTAGAACTGTCACGATTTTTTTAGTCTTTTGTTTATTTTTGCTCTTTTATTTTCCGTCTCTTTATTTTTCGCCATCTTTCTCACTGTTTTACTCTTATTTTTGATTTTTGCGAATTCCTTTTGCATTAGACTCTGTTTCTTCATTCTGTTTATCTTTTCTCCGGTGGTCTCTTGTGCTGCGTTTCCTTTTGTTGACCTGTTGACCCCCTTATTTCTCTTCGCTACTTTGTTTACTTGAGAGCTTCCTTTGCTTTCTTTACATTGTCTTTGGCCTGTCAATCATCTCCTCCCTTCGTGAATTACCCGTCTCTATGTCGCCTGTCGCTTTATTGGTTAATTTTTGTGTGTTTTGGTGACGTAATCAGTTATTCTTTTTTTAATTATCTTATTTCCAGAAAAATAGTTGAGTTTGGTGTCGGAGTTGCTAACCATCGGTTGCAAAAATGTAATCTCTGACTTTAAATAACTTTATTCTCACTTTAGTTTTTATTTTTAACTTTTACGTTATTCTTCCTCTAAAGCAAGGATTTGTATGAGAACGATAAGCCTGGAGAAAGACACAGTATCTACAGAGGGTGTGCTTTACCCTCGACTGCTCAAGAATAGCCTATGCAGGAATGTCGAAGTGATCGTTTGGTTGGAAGCCCGCTGGACAAGGCGGAACGGCGCCCGATCCGAGAGCGAGTCCGCCCGGATAACGCCGTGCAACCGTCTCCTATTGACGTGGTTCTACAGCCAACCAACCCGCTCGACGCCGACGCTAGGAAGGCAGCAGCGAGAGAAACTTTCACCGGTCGCCGAAGTAATTTCCGAAACAAAGTCAGCATGCCCAGGACGTCGTCCGCCGCGGGAATTTGCGAGCATCAGAAGCTGCTCTACCCGGGAGACGGAAGGACCACCCGGCCTGTGATTTTCCGGAACTGTTCTGCGACAGTGATAAGTATTTTCCGATGCTTCAGTGTGCCAGACCTGTGGAGTGTTTTAGTGAAACTTTCGGACTAATGTGCGTAGTGTGAAATCGTGTGCAAGTTAGGTGCAAAAATGAGATCTCATAGTGCGTCGTGAACAACGAGAACATTCGCAGAGATACTTTGGTAAGCCTATCAACTGACTACACGAAGTGTGCTGACAAGTCTCACATTTCCTTATCGTTTAATTGACTATGTTTCTTTCGAACTTTCCCTAATTGAGAAAACTTTCTAATCTATGCTAATCCATCCATTTAGTTAATAATACCTTTAGTTAAATACAGTGCGAAAGTAAGACTCCACTGGATGTGTTTTCCTACCTATTATTGTGTTTATTATGTGATTAAAGCTTTTGTCTTCTTTTAAACCTTGTGTGACGAAGTTGCTTATTTATTCTTAGTTTATCATTTCTTGCAGGTTGTTCGTAATCCTTTAAAACGGAATGGTAGCAGAGATATTAATTTAATCCGATTCTCGGTACTTATTTTTTTTTAATATTTTCCTGCCAGTTGATAAGGGATCGCCTTGATCAATTGATTTTAAATCCTTTTTTATTAATATTTTAATATATTTTTTTTTTGTGTGACAGAACTTAATATGAAGAACCAAGCGGACGTGCTTGATGTATGGGTGACTTAGATTTATTGAATAGACGTTATTAGAAATAAGAGTCTAGAGGACGTGCTCGTTATTGTAGTTTAAGCCATGTCTAGTTGTAATGGTAGGTAGAACCCATTAAGAATTTCTAACCAGACGTTCACATTGTTGTTGGATTCTGTGTGCTTCATTTTTACAACGAAGTGTTTCTCTCGCAATAGCATCTTCCTGAAATTACTTTAAAACAAATTTATTAAAGTATTGAATAATTTGGAAATTCACATAACTTTATCCATAATATCCTATTTGTGCACGCCCCTTAATGTTTTATTTTTATTATCTTGTTGGTTTTCAATATTAAGAATATTTTTTATTTATTTATTTTCGATTTCACAAAAAGTTGGTTTTTTGTCATCCATTTCTGTTATCGATGCCGGTCGCTTGCTTTTCTTGCCAGTGTTTCAAACAATGGGCTAGGCTTAGTTGTAAGCTAGGCTTCGGTTTCCTTCAATATTGTTAAGGAAGTCTGAATGAGACTGATTGAATTGAACACTCAATGAGATGAGATACCTGCTGTTTCAATCGTTTTACGATAGAGATAGACGACTTGAAATCAAAAAATAACATTCCAAAATGATTCCTCTCGATTGACCCTTCAAAGATTTGTGGCACAAATTAACAACGGTGCGCATTCAGCTGCCGCCATATTCAAGACGTAAGTACACGGAGTAAGTAATACTCAATCGTTTACTATATAAAAAGTTGTCACATATCTTGACAGATACAATGAACGCGCTATAATAATAAATTTCTTCAATATTTATGGGTTAATGACAAGGATGGTCAATATTATTCTTATTGACAGAGATGGTTGGATCTTCTATAAAAGGAACAGAACAATTTCGTATGTTCCTTCCACCCGTACCATACAAATCTACATCTGTGCAAGGCAGTTGTTGGTTAAGATGCAGCCACCAGACCGCATCTGGTCACCAGTCGAAATTATCCGGCTCCCAAACGAAATACATCCCCTAAAAATAACAGTAATCTTCTCAGGCTTGAAATACATAAAGAAATAAGCTGATTGAGTAATATAGAATCATTTAAATAGTCTTCGGTCACAAGCCATATCTTGAGAAACTGTGGTAATAAACCGCCTACTAATTTGTCATTTCACGACAAATCTTAATTTACTAAGTAGATGAATGTGGCCCCCGACACTCACTGATAAGACATCTGGCTCTGTCCGGAGAAAGGCTGCCAACTCCTTGTTTAAGGATTTTATTTGAGCATTTATTTTATGTTAGACCCTTGTCTTCACTGAAGTCCATTTCTCTCCTGTCTACTTTGCTTCCCTATTTAACTTTTTTTTTCACTATACCAATTACATATATGATGAGTTCTATGACCTACATCAAGATCTAGTGGATTAAACAGCTGTCTTCCACGAGACTGATACTTCCGCATCTGGGTTCGAATCTTGGATATTTACTTTCTTTCTAGTGTTCGTCTGCTTCTCTTTTTCTCTTTCTCTGCAGCTGTCTATAGCATTGAAGGTTGTGAAAAAATATCAGAATTGAAAATGGAACAAAATAACCTTCACAATTTCTGGCCAATGCATTGTAAGGTTAATGCGATAGACCAGTAAGGATGAACATGGGGATGTGTCCACAGACCTAAGCCAATCAAACAAAACAAAAAAAGTAAAAAAAAAATATGACAAATATACAACAAAATAAAACATTAAAGGTTATTTGCTTAATTTATAACAATTTCTTTTTGTTACGCAATTATAACAAAGAGTAACTTATTAATCAATATCTTATTACATTATAAGATTAATTATTTTTCAAATTAGCAGCAAATTTTGAAAATAATTTCAAATATCCCAATTATAAATAATTATACATTTTCTGTATATATATATTAATTTTGATAAAAGTAATTAAATGTTTTCATTTGTTTTCAGTGCACGTTTCCTAATATCAACAAAAATTGCTCTGATTCACCTAAATTGATTGAAGTGAAAACACCTTTAGGAGTTTGCGTAGCAGTTACTTTTGGTAAATAAGGTTTTCCATACTTTCCTTAATGAGACCAACCTTTCATTTTGACTCCATGCTTTTGTTTTTTATCTAGTGTTATTAAATACATCATTTATTGGTATCACATTATAGAGGACAGAGTTAGAAAACGTTTTTCATCCAAAGGCCACTTGTTACGTAGAAAGACTCCATCAGATAGGAAATATATAGGAAAGATTATGGAATAGATGCGGCCGGGGATGGGGGATGTCACAAACCTCCATTCTCAGATACAATGCCGGTTGATCAGAAATGGAAATATTTTGGAATTTTGGCCTGCTTTTTTTCCGGATAGTTCATCACATTATTTAAATTACAGCCACTACTATTCCCCTCTCGGCAATGCGCAAATAGTTCATAAAATACACATTTAGTTACACAGTCATAAAGCGAAAAATAAGTTTCAAGACATGCTTTCGAGAAACCCAATTCTTTTTTGCACGAAGTATTTTATGTACAAGAAGTTTTTCATTTTCAGCTCTTGAGTATTAATTCATTGTGAGTTTTCAATTTGTTTGTATTGTAATTCTTTATTATAAAGTTTTATTAACCTTTTTTGTGAAGTTATTATTAAAAACTACATATGAAATTAAAATTCCATGCAAAAAACCATAACTAGTATATAAAAGAACGGTTCCAATCCTGGTTTTAGGACAATCTCCAAAGAGTTAACAAGATAACCTACAATAATGTAATTAACAGCTAGGAGTATTGTCAGTTTTTGCTTTAAGTTTTCGTTTTTGTTTTTGTTTTTTTTTGTTTTTTTTTTTGTTATTTTGAAAAATCTCAGTTTATTGAGTTCTTTATTTTTCGGATTCTATACTGGAAATGAGAATCAGATATTTCTCCACTTACATAACTTTTATATAAAAAAGTATTCTGTTATTTTTCAGGAAGAAATCTGAAACTTATTGATGAAAATACATCTATTTTCATTAGAATTAACTCTTCAAGAACAGACCTAATGAAGGTAAGTATTTAAACTTTATTTGAAATACTAATGTAGAAATAATATAGAAATAGGGTTCGGAAGACAATGGCATTAACATGTTATACAATTTATTTCAGATTTTTGTGAATCTTTGCAATTTCATTAGCTTTATGGTTGGAGATTAGATTTCTTTATTATGTATTTACAGCATTGAATAATGCTACTGATATAAACAGAAAAGAACCATGCATTTATTGCATTGTTAGGCAACTAGCAATGGACTAAAAAAGTAACTTTAAACAATTTAATTTCAATGACAATATAGCAAATAATTCATACAAACTTTGCAGTCATTAATGTAGTGTATTCGCCGTTGGAGTTATA
Organism: Thereuonema tuberculata; assembly: GCA_023159025.1. Lineage (NCBI taxonomy): Eukaryota > Metazoa > Arthropoda > Chilopoda > Scutigeromorpha > Scutigeridae > Thereuonema > Thereuonema tuberculata. Next base: position 74,740 of record JAFIDM010126609.1, on the reverse strand, counting down.
TATCGTCAGTTACACATATACATGGTCAGAAATACAAAATCATTGTTTTGAAAACAATGTAATGAAAAAATTATAAATAAAAACCCCAACATCTTCTTCCTTCCTAAATACAGGTATATTTCGCAGATAACTTATCTGCTTCTTCAGGCTTATACAGAGAATGTTCTTCATCAACAAAAATTTGTGATCAGAATATTAAAATATTGTATCATATATAGTAAGTACAATAGAAATAAAACAGAATCATACATGTTAAATTAGATCATACACGTTTTTAACTAAAAGCATTATTGACATTGTTATTGCATGATCTTCATCAAAACAAAGTAGTCATGAATAGAATATTAACAATATAAACAATAAAATTCATATATTGTAGTATAATGAATAAGTGGAATATTTTGACAATAAATGAAAGCATTATTGGAATCTTGTAATGTTGTTACAATTTTTTATGAATTTATCTAATACTATTTGGCTAACATCAGTACCTTTCTGTTTGTTGAAGCATTTAAAGCTTCTTATTATACAAGCGTCTAGCATAAACCTTATTTCCGTACTATGTACATTTTTGGAAAAAATCTGTACAATTCTGCAATGTTTACAAGAGACATTTTATAAAATTATAAAAATGTTAGATTCTTAAAAGCTGACAAAGGCAATAAATTAGTATTGATGGATGAGCAGGAACATCTCAGTAAAGTTAATGATATGCTAAAAGATAAAGAATTTCAGGTAGTGAAAACAAATCCTAACAAAAAACTATGATGAAGTTAAAGAAAAAATATTACAAATGAAAAAAGATAATATAATAACATACAGGGAATATGATGAAATCACCAGCAATGTGTGCAAGAGATCCATCTTTGAACCAAGACCTGTATTACATAAAGATGACATTCCTATGAGGCCAATTATCAATTCATAAGTTTTTAACGCGAATAATAATAGGAATTTAAACTGTTTTCATTAGATGTAGTTAGTATGTATACTTTTATGCCGGTTGGAAAAACACTTGAAATGATAAAAGAAATGTGTTACCAAAATCCTGAAATTCTTTCGAATAACAAGATAAAAAAAACAAGTGATAGAAATACTGGAGCTAATATGTTTTAATTGCTTCTTTAAGTTTGACAACAAATGGTACAAGCAAAATATTGGTTTTCCAATGGGTAGCCCAGGATCGGGAACCCTAGCCAATATATTTTTTAACAATTTTAAAACCAATAACATAATCACATGGAATAGGAATGAATTTGACTATATAAGGTATGCTGACGACATATTAATAATATGGGAAGGGACGTCCAGACAATTTAAAATTTTCTTTAATACGATAAACAATATAGATAATAACATCAAATTTAAAATGGAAGAAGAAAACCAAGGCCACATTATGTTTCTAGACTTAAATTTGTATAACAGAAATAATTTTATTGATTACGAACACTACTATAAACCTTATCAGAGTAATATAATGCTAAATTTTCATTCCATATATAATTGGCCAACAAAGAAAGCAGTTATTATAGATGGATTGAAGAGAATAACACAGAATACTCTAGATGAAACAAAATGGACATGTAAGATCAATGAATTCAAAAAGAATCTATATATAAATGAATACCCTAGGAAATTAGTGAATACAATATGTAGATATTTTTTTCAAAAGAAAACAGGAGATAATATAAAGAAAGCCTAAGAAATTAAGAATATAACAAGTATTCCTTATAGTGTTAAAATTTCAAAAAGAATAGCTGAAGTTTGTAAAATTAATGAGATATCAATTATCCGAACAGCTAATCAGAATTTGGGGTCATTGGTTTGTAAAAGAAAAGAAGACAACGATGGAAACGACAGAAGTTATATATAAATTAAAATGTAGATCCTGTAATGGAATCTATTTTGGAAACACCGGTAGAAACTAATGGAGCGTATAAAAGAACACGTTACCGCAACTAGGAACAACCATCCCGAAATCTCAGATTGGGCCCACCATTCTATATCATTGGGGCTTCATCCGGACCGAATTGTACAGATTTTTTCCAAAAATGTACATAGTACGGAAATAAGGTTTATGCTAGAAGCTTGTATAATAAGAAGCTTTAAATGCTTCAACAAACAGAAAGGTACTGATGTTAGCCAAATAGGATTAGATAAATTCATAAAAAATTGTAACAACATTACAAGATTCCAATAATGCTTTCATTTATTGTCAAAATATTCCACTTATTCATTATACTACAATATATGAATTTTATTGTTTATATTGTTAATATTCTATTCATGACTACTTTGTTTTGATGAAGATCATGCAATAACAATGTCAATAATGCTTTTAGTTAAAAACGTGTATGATCTAATTTAACATGTATGATTCTGTTTTATTTCTATTGTACTTACTATATATGATACAATATTGTTAATATTCTGATCAAAAATTTTTGTTGATGAAGAACATTCTCTGTATAAGCCTGAAGAAGCAGTTAAGTTATCTGCGAAATATACCTGTATTTAGGAAGGAAGAAGATGTTGGGGTTTTTATTTATAACATTTACTATTACTGAAATCATGTTTCAAGTGCAAAAATTTTTGTTTTGAAAAGAATTGTTAAATTGTGAAAACTCAAGTCACAGGTTAAACAAGGTGAATACTATGTATAACTTTTCGTAAGTAAAACTGAATATCAATGCATAATATTAATACGTTGTTTGAAGATACTCAAGATAAATCGAAAAAAATAAAAATAATAATACTGTTATTGATTTAATTACAAAAATTAAATAGAGTTTTAGAATCTGACTTATTCAAAATTTTTAAGTCAGATTACAAAATTCTATCCGAGTTTTATGTCTTCTTTGCTGGTAGGTTTTCTAGATCTTCAAGCAAAATGAACTTTCTTTTGAGCCAATTGTATGCATTAGTGAGCGCAGCAGTTAATTGAGAGGAAACTCTAATTTAGAAACTTCTTATTCTTTTCTTGTTGTTAGCTGAAATTGCATTTGCTGTTTAATTCTTAAAGGTCGTTTGATTTCTATCCATGTCTTAAACAATGGAGATTATTCCAGTTTTTAATACTCTTGCTGTTTGCAGAGTTCTAATATACTTAAAGTTAATAAGGTTTAATAATTTCAGCAAGTAATGCGAATATTTCAAAAATAGAAAATGCATTTATTGTTTACATTCAGCAGAAATTACGGACATTTGGGGTTTGTATTAAGTTGCTGATTTCAAAACCACAAAAAAAATGAGGGAGGGTGCTTCAAGTTCTTTTAGGAAATTCTGGTAATTCTCCAATTTCGTGCCGCATTATCTCATTGATAACAGAAAAAGTTGAAATTTGAATGCATATCTGTAAGTCTGTGAATTTTCAGATAGATGATAATTACGGATAAAGAGATAAAAGCCAAACTATAATCCTTCAATAATTTTCTTTGGGAGCTGATAGTTAGGTGGAAGTCTAAACTTCAAATATAAGATAATGTGTATTTATACAAAGAATCAGGATTTCCTGTGAAACATCCATTACTTATATGAATAATCTACAATTATCCGAAAGTAAACACGCCAATTGTATTTATTTGTTTTAGTTTCATTTTATAACTTTCAATCAACTTGATTACATTAGATGTTTCTAAGATAAATCAAGCTGAAAGGTAGACACTCGTACTCTGCTTTTTTAGTTTCAAATATACACTCCAAGAACTCCTTAAGTATTCTTGTAAAACCTTACTAATAAAAAAACTATTACTCATGTGAAATCATGTTCTTCAAAAACAAATGAACGGATGAAGTGAATGATATATAGGTTATTATATTCTTAGAAAGAAAAAGTAAAACATTTGATAGGAAAATGTAAAAAGTTATTCCAATTATTAAATAATTATGAATATTGATAACTTCAATTAAACGATTTAAACCAAACTTATTTTCTTACATTTTCCTTTCAGTATGTAAGTATAACTCACTTAGTGCCTAATACTTCAGTCGTTTACGATATCAGGAGCCGTATTGTTTTACTGCAGTCTTCAGAATATAGAAAAGTGTATTTACTTCAAAATAAGGTAATATAATTCTCTGTACAGTATGACCGAAAACAAACGACACTGAACAATTTGACCACATGAAAGCTGGCACTGCGAGATAAACACATAGGCGATTGTTGTATTTGGAACAGGAATGATTGTGGATGGGAGATTAATCAATGTTGCTGTGAAAATGGTATTAACTATCAAAGAGAAAGTGTTTATTGTGGAGCACTATTTTAGATCACACGGAACAGGTTGTGGCAATGGAGTTAAGCGTTTTAACAGTCCAGCACCTACGAACAAGGTTATGCTATCCGTCGTCGATAAATTCCGTCGAATCGGAAGTGCACTCACACACCGGAAAGATTGCACTGGCCGTCCCGTAACAGTAACAACGAATGAAAATCACGGCCGACGTTTTGAGCAAGTTTTATAGGCGTTACTACGAAGTCTCAGACAAACGGCAGTTAAAATGGACATGGGTTGAGCATCAGTTCAACGTATGTTTAAAACGATTGGTGGGTACAAGATACAGACTGGCCAGCCATTGAAACCTGTCGATAAAGAAGCCAGAGTCGTGTACTGTGCTTCCATGTTAGCAATGTTGTATGACGATCCCGGATTTCTGGCTAATGTTTGGTTTTCATGTTCATCTGAAGGGCTATACAATTAACAAAGAACCCGATTTCTTGGTTTCACTCGACCAGACATCATATTGAAACACCACTTCACAGTGAACGGTTACGATATGGTGTGGGATCTCTGGAAACGGCATCATTGGTCCGTAGTTCATTGAGGATGATCAACAGAATCCAGTGACTGTAAATCAGGTGCGTTCTATAGATCAGGTAATCACGCTGTTTCTTAGGGACCTCCAACGTTTCTGCCGAGCACAATACCTACGTCATCATTCCCAGTGGTTTCAACAAGATGAGGCTACATGTCATACAGCAAGGCAATCATTTAGGCTACTTCATAACACCTAATATCACGTGATATCTCGTGGAGCAAACATTTCATATCCCTCCCATTCCCCTGATCTAACTGCACCTGATCCTACGTTTCGTGAATGCTGAAGGAAAAGCTTTTCCAAGGACAACCTCCGACAAACATGGCTGAGATGCGGCAAAAGAACTCTTAAAGGTATGAAACAACCTCTCTGCCGAGACGTGGAGGACAACCTACGCAACGGCTGCGAGTACTGCTTAGAGCACCAAGGAGATCACATAGAACACGTATTTGTCAACAACCACCCGTTGACTATTCTTTCGGTTGTAGCGTTTTCTATTGAAAACTGTTCAGTGTCGTTTTCTTTTGGACCATACTGTATAACAAAGATACCTATTTTCATTAAAAAAAAAATCTTTTTCCTTTTCTCTTGCTTTTTATTCACTTTTTTTAAATTTTAATATTTTAGGTTTATCGTTTAAATGTTTCCCACCGACAGTGCAGTGACGAATACAATGTTTCAAAATGCAAGGAAGACTGTATTAAACAAACTTTAGATAAGAAGTTATTATGCAGGTACGAATTAAAATTCAATTTTTGAAGTATCTCTGCTTGACTACGCACAAAGCTTCGAAATTTATTATTATTCTTGCTATTACTATTTATAAAAGAGTTGATAACAAAACACACACAAGTTAACGTTACATTTCAGGTCCTATCCCTGAGTTGTCCAGGAAATCAACATGGTTAACATTCCTATCTCAATTTCTTTGTAATATGATTTTCTCAGCATTTAGTGAAACAGTATTTAATCATTAACATAAAATTAACGAAAGTAAAAACAGCAATAATATTTAACCTAGCTCGCAAAAAAACCAATATAATACCGAAGCACTTACTAATTTCAGTGCACTACGTGAATAATCATAAAATTAAGAATTTAGTAGATCAAATGTAGCATTAATTTATGAATATCAGAATAATCGAATGTGACATGAAAAAGAATCATTTAATATAAAAATTGGAAAAATTGTCCGAGAAATTAAGTAAAACTAAACAAATTGAGGATTACATTCTGTTATTGCAAATAGGGGCAAATAAATATTTAGCCGCTTTCGAAAATATTCAAAAGAGACATAAAAGAACTGACAACTCTTTCAAATGAAAATTGTAATGTACCTACAGTGGTAACGGAGAATCAAAATACAACTTAGATATGCATGAACAAGCGATTTTAACAAAAGGAAGTAAAATTAATATTAAAAAATTCCCATTAAACCTGAAAAAGCTTAACCGAAAAAGCTTAAAAAAGCAGATTAATAAATGCTGAGGAAAAAAAGCTAATCACACACCTAATTGCACATAATAATCCAGCGAAAAACAAAGGAAATATCTCAATCTTAGAAATACAAGCATTTCATAGAATTCGTGAAAATAAAGATAGTGTCATGACACAGTCGGATAAAGGAAATAAAGTTATCATTTTAGATACATGCAACCATATTATATATAAATACATATATAAATAATCATAGATATAAACAATAGAAAACAAAAAAGAAAAAAAGAAGTTGTACATAAAATAAATAAATTATTTAATGACACTTCATATAATATCAATGATGTAATTAACGATTAAAGTAAAATGAATTGAGAAGGAATTGTTGAAGTTTCCATAACGACAATGAAATTACGTCATTTAGAACATTTTCATTAGAAGCAGAAGAAGGAAAGAAGCCATTGGTTGAGTGTCAGGAAGCTGCTAGGGATGGATAGAAGACTTTTC
>JAFIDM010126609.1:42279-67578 GCA_023159025.1 Thereuonema tuberculata | reverse complement strand
AACTTGTGTGTGTTTTGTTATCAACTCTTTTAAAAATGTCTTTTTAATTCACGTAAAAACTTCAAATGAACTGCTATTATTATTAGCACTACAAAACTGCAATTTGAATGAAAACGTTCAATGATTTCCTCTCTCTATTTACAGTTGTAGATTTATCAATTTCATCTTATCTGGTTGTTTTCTTCCGGCTGTACGTTCATTCAAATAAATTCTAGAAGCTATATTGGTTTCCAAGCTTCAGTTGAAATCTTTTCTCTCACATTCTCCTCCTCTTCGTATTGCACCTACTGGCCACAAAGATAATTACGAACCATCAAGTTTAAACAATCGACTGCAAGAAACAAGAAATATATGCAAAGGCGATCTTATGACAAAGTTCGAGTGAGAGTTACAAACAATATATCACATTTTGGAGATGCAACATGTTAAAATTAAAATAGGGAAAACGCAACATCTGCTCATTTTCCAAACTTCTATCCCATTGAATATATGTAGGACATAAAAGTTATATATGTAGGACATAAGTTCTCTTTTGTCATCGATCAAAGTTCCGTTATTTTGCTGCAAGAATGGCTATCTTTAAACATTTATACATTTCAGACATATTTTACAAGTTAGAATCAAATATGTTTTGTCTTTCACAACAGCGGAAGCTTTACTCAAAGATAATAATGATTTTGCCATTGCTTGGTCGATATATATGTAGACATATACAGCATCAGTATTTACGCCTTTACTAAAGAAAAGTATTACCTGAGTTTGCTCCAATTATCCCGCAATAGCACTGATTTCTCACGCAAGAAAGATCCTACTGAAGATTAAGTAACATCGGCTACAACAGATCTTAGACTGTGAGCTACTAGATGTTCAAGCTGGTTCCCTTCCCTTCAGAACGTTCCCTTCCCTTCACGAAGGGAAAAGATACTAGAGGTGACATCGCCAAAATCAAATCGGTTATGGAAAAGTTCCATGAATACCAGAAACATGTGTTTCTTTAATTACAGCAAGGCTTTTGACTCTGTTCCATATGACAAGCTATGGGAATCTCTACATGACCATGGTGTCCCAACCCTCCCTGATCAAACATTGTACTGGATGGCCATAATTAGACAGTAGGTGTTTGAAGCGCGATAGGCAGAAAACTGTTTGGCTAAAAACGGCCAAATTTGGTATATATAGTATTCAGATCATGGGATTACATTTTCGCATTTATTTTTGCGAATTTTTTTAGTTCCGAATGGCGCCACCAGGGGAGAAACTGGCGCTGTATGGTGAGCTAATCAGACGTCGGAAAGAAAATGTAAGCATGCAGTGCACAATAGGTTTTATTGCTCAGTCAATTACACTATGTTGTCAATATGTTCAATGTTGTCTTGCACGTTTTCGAAAATCTGCATTCTATGGTCGTAGATTCTATGCAGCAAATCTCCAGATATTTGTCTCTCGTGAAGCATTCGGTTCTTCAATGTCGCCAAACTATCAACGTATACCAATGCCTTCAAGTTATCCCACAACAAAAATTCACATGGAGTGACATCAAGCGAACGTCCGAGCCCCGTCGTGCGGAATGCTTGATTATTTCCGTGATTATCGGTGAAATACTGATGTAGGCCTTGCTGCATGGTCAATCCTGTGTGAGGGGGCGCTCCATCCTGTACGAACACAGTCGTGTTAAGACATCCACGCTGTTGAAGTTCTGGAATAACGAAATTTCGTAGAAATCTGTTGATATCGCACTGCAGTGACAGAACATGTCACTGGTCCTGTTGGTTGCAGTGCTTCGAAAAAGTATGAACCAATCATGAAGGAGGTGGTAAAAACCCACACCACACTGTGACCTTCAGTGGATGCAACGGCATCTGCTCAATGGCATGAGGGTTCTCAGTAGACCAAATCCGACAGTTGCCACTGAGATAAAAATGCGTCGCATCACTCCATTGAATGCTCCAAGGCCATGCATCGTCAACTTCCATCACAGCTAGGAACAGGTTAGAGAAATGCAGGCGTTTTCCGCATCTCCATGAAACAGTTGTTGGACTTGTATAATCCTGTAAAGGTAAAAAACTCAGCACTTTGCACATGCATTTCCATATACAGTGTTACCTCCGAATAACGGACAGTCACGGGACCGGAAGTTTTGTTCGTTATTGGGAGGTGTCCGCTATTCGGGAGGACTGTCTTTTTTTCATTTTTTAGCTTTTAGCATGTCATTTAATGAAAAATTACGTACAATCATAATTAAATTTCTACAATTATCATTGCGATATGAGAGAATATGAACAATTGCAAATTATTTACTATATTCCTTTTTAAATGAGTGCTAATCCGTTTGTCTTTCTTAAAATAATGATAAAATTAATTAAAGTATATAGAAAATTAATTTCTAGCCATCCATTTGATGCCTTAAACGTGTCCAATCCTAAAGTTTGACCGACTTCTCTGGCTTTTTCTTGAAAAAAAAACACCACTTATAGGAATGTTCTTTGCACGAGCAAAGCGGAACCATTTTATCACCATTTCGTCGATTTTGCTTGTTACAGTTTTACTAAACTTCAAATTCTTCGAATTTTTGCTTGAATTCACCATCCACATTTTTCTATTCTCATCTTTGTCCTTCAAAAGTTCACTTATCTGAGTTTTTCCAACTTTAAAACGTTCAGCAAGACAACGCACACTCAGCTTTTCTTTTTTCAGCAACTTCAAGAACATCAATTTTTTCTTTCAGTCCCAATCTCTTCCTTTTTGACGCCATTTTAATTCGCACTAAATTTAATCAACACGTTTATAGGATAGCTTTACGATGGATTGATATTTACAAAGCAACTGCAGTGAAAAAAAGGGCCTCAGATTCGTGCATTGAATCATGGGACACCGATACAATGTATCAATGAATGGGACACCGATGTAAATACAACCATGATGTGTTTGTCGAAATGTTAATCGAAATTTTTTTTTTTACAGTTAAAATAACTGTCCGCTATTCAGAGTGTCCGCTATTCGGAGTGGATAACATGGAATTTCCTATTTTAAGGGACTGGGACCCGCAATAATGTCCGCTAATTAGAGGTGTCCGCTATTCAGGGTGTCCGTTAAATGAGATTACACTGTAGTTGAATGCGGCATATCCAGTTGCCTGGATAGCATCCCAGCACTGCTAGATCCGTGTGCAGCATTCGCTTCCACTACGGACGTTGCAACAATTTCAACTTCGTCGTTTGATACCGCTTTGCGTCCGCGTCCTGTTTGCACTTGTAAAAATCCAGTATTTTAAAAATGTGAGATCATGTTCGTAAATTGGTAATTGTCATGGGGCCGTTCTGTATGCTTTCGTTGATCGGAATAACCGTACTGCAATGGATGCAATACTGTTATTTTGAAAATAAAACTTTTCGAGCAACCCACAATCACGTACGCAGATTGTATAAAGTAACTATCAGTATAAAGTACCTAAACAGATTGTATAAGTAACTATAAAGAAATTAATTAATTTATTAATTTTTGTTTTGGATTTCTTTGGGGAGAAGTCCCGCTCTTGGGAGCAAGAGCCGGGATGGTTAACCTTTCGCATTTTCTGAGCTTGTTATCGGTGGAGTTTGGCTGTCCTAATAAAGACGAAACGGTCCGACCCAGTCTCTTCACGATAACAGCTCGGGGGTGCGAATCCTTTGCGTAGTTTGTGCGTGTTCATTGTGGTTCTTGATATAGAAAGTAACATTCACAGAACCGTCAAGCAGATCGAACTGATGAATGTCACACATGTTGAGGCTTACATTCGTGTATCTGATGACGTCTGTTGTCTGTCATTGGGTGGCTGTCAGTGTTCAGCTCCAGTTTCCCCACTGGTGTCGACATTTGGAACTAAACAAAGTTATCTGCGAAATCGTAATGCCATGGTCTATGGTCAATAGTATATACACCAAAATTGGCGGTTTTTAGCCCAACAGTTTTTTGCATATTGCATTCCAAACAATATGCAAAAAAACGCATCTTAATGGCCTCCCGATACATCAATCAAGAAGCAACAGTGCGAACACTTTATGGCGGCACACGTTGGTTTAACATTAGTAAAGGTTGAGACGAGGATGTATACTGTTCCCATCTCTTTTTCAACCTCTACATTTAATGATCATTAGAAAATCAGACCTGGATTCATGAAATAAAGTAGAGAAAGTAGGAGAAAAAACAACTTTGCTGGCTGACAGTGAAAAAGATCTAATCTAGAAAATTAAAGAAAAAAAAGAAAAATTGGGACTGTATCTTAACATCAAGAAATTAGAAATTATGACAACAGCAAATATAGAGTGATGAACTTTAAATTTACAATGAAAAAATTAGAGTCAGTTCAAGACTTCATTTTTCTGAGATCCCATAATAGTGCATGATGGTTCATCCAACCTTGCAATCAAATGTAGGATTCCACTGGACTGCACTGCAATGATTAACATCAGTAGATTCTGGAAGAGTAAAGATATTTCTCTGATCACCAAATGGAGACTAGTCAGAGCAATCATCTTTCTTGTCGAGAGCTGACACCAAGAAAGGCTGATAGAAAGAGAAATGACCCTTTTGAAATGTGGTGCTGGCGGAAATCGCTACAGATACCATGGACAGCCAGAGTTACCAATAGGGACCGTATAAAACCAGGAACCTTATTAGCAGCCAACTACGACTGACTTATTTTGGCCATGTTTGCATTAAACACGCTAGAAAAATCAATGTTGCTAGGAATGATTAGTGGGTAAGCAGAAGAAGGGGTCGACACGAGAACATTATAATTTCAAAGCAGCTTTTTCATTTAGTAACTATGATTTAATTTTCCTAACATTTATAATGAGCTTTGTTTATTCATTGAGGTTTATTACAATATTTCTTTTCCCATACAATCAGAAGATAATAAAAATTGTAATTTATTTTTCATTTTTAAATTTTCATCTGATATTAAATTTTATTTTACACCACAAATTCTCCATTACTTGCAATATTTCGGAGGCCTCATCGTCTCCTTTCTCAAGTTTTTCTCAAAAAAGAAAAACAAATTTCCCCATATCTTCTTCCCAAACAACTAAAAACAAACAACAATCAAGAATTTGGAATTAGAATAGAACAAACACAAAACGTGATATGCTCCGTGCAACAAATGATGCACGAAGCCTTAATAAAGTAAATAGACAAAGAAAATGTTCTTTGAAGTCGTTTGAAGTCAAAATCGAAGTTAAGAAACAAATAAAATGTCCAAATCGTCCAAAATACTGAATAAAATGTTCTTTGAACGTCCAAATTGAAGTAAATAAAGAAATAAAATGTGTAAAACTCGAGAAAGGAGGCCGATGAGGCCTCCGAAACATTGTAAGTAATGGAGAATTTGTGATGTAAAATAAAGAAGTTTAATAATATTAGTTTACTTTATTCATGATGAATTTTGGTTTCATCGGATACATTCTATTACGTTAGATAATAATTTTACTTAATTTTACAATCCTAATTAGATTACCGTCAATGAGTGGTTTACATCTGCCTGTTTGTAAAACTACAGATGATATTCGTGACACATATTTGAAAGTAATAGAAATGATATTTAGCGAACCGATAAACTGCAATTGTTCTGTGAAATGTGAAAAGGAACATTTCTTTTATGCAAGGAACATATTGTATCCTTCGAATCTTCCAGACATACTTAGTTTGGTTCAAATTGAGTTCGGATCAGATAAAATCCTAATAACTAAGGAGTATCAAACTTATTCCTCTCATCAGTTTTTTAATGATATTGTTGGAAGTCTTGGATTATATCTGGACATCTGTTTGCTAACGTTTCTAGAAATATTTGAAGCAGTAATCTTCAGTTCATTCTTGGTGAGTACCTCTTTTTAATTAAATAAATCGTAAGTAAAGCATTACAATATTATATCGTATTATATTGTAATAATAGATATTAAATCCAAATAATATATAAATAATTTAACTAAAAATAAATGGATTTATTTACCAATCATGTTGAAATTTCTTACGAAAAAACATGATCACTCACTGGAATATTTTACAGATGTAAGCGGCCAGAGCGGCCTTATTTCCAGTACCATTTGAAACTGAAATAAAGAAACCAATGCTGCCAATAAAACAACAGTCGAGTTATTTATACAGTACATATTGATACTTAAAATAAACATCAATGCTATGGATTTACGTATTTACCGTGCCTGTAGCACCGCTAGGGACCGCTCTTGCTTTTATCCTGTCTAGAAGTCACACTCTGTAGCGGCCAAACGGTTAGAGATATTACAATGAAACCTTCACTATTGTTTCAACATCAAAAAGTAGATGACCACGTATAAAAAAATCAGACCTTTAGGACCATTCCCTGATCCCTCAAGGCGTATTTTGTCTTTTAAAGGCGTTTTTAAAAGAAAGAAATTCACTTAAGAAATCCTATGTTGTTTGATAACCAGAGAGATTATAAACAAAACAGATTTTGCTTCTCTGCTTTTCTGCTTATTAACTTTATCTAACTGAATAATTATCAAATTCAGTTGCATCTTAGATTCAATGTAATATTCACTTTGTTGAATATTTACTGGTATGAGATTAACTTATATATGGAAAATTGGTTAGGATAAATTTTGACACATTTCATATTCTCCAAATCCACACGTCAACTTTTTGGTATCTTTAAATCACTAACTGCCTTTTTATGGCAAGAGAACAATTTCCATCGTGATCGGCTTTATCTCATCATGTTTTCAATTGTTGCTTGGATTTGCTTTTATTCTTTATTACCACAGCACGAATTCAAAACATTAGTCAATTATTATTCTTATTATTTTGTAAAAGTTTCAAACCATGGGTTTCCCCAACAAAGACAATATGGCGGGTCAAGGACCAAAGCACATTTTGCCAAGTGTAAAAAAAAAGTGGAACAATGGTTAGGGATGTGTGCTTGTGTCCATAAATTTCCTAACTATAGTTCTCCCAAAGCTTACTTGATAATACGTGAACAGTTACTGGATGTACACCTTCGCTATGAAAAGTAGTTCGTACATTAAATAATGATACTGACAAAAATAAATGCCAATTAACAGAAATTATCATTTTAAACATGTCGTAATTTCTCAAGATAAATATTTTAAGGAGATAAAGACAATATTTCAGATATTTATGAGTTTAAAAGTCATTAGTTCGTTAACCAATCACGTGAGCCTTCACAGTTGAGTTAAAATGGCGTCTTCCAACTCCGCTGTTTTTCACCCACATAAATCAGGAAAACCCTTAATAAAGTGCTGCTAAAATCATCATTCTTAATGCTTTGTGCAATTTAAGAGAAATACTGGCAGGATCAACCAGGTAACGAGTGGCATTGATCCAGCCGGCTGTTTAATGAACGACGAGGCTGGATCCGCCGACGGTGAAGGACAGAACGGCCGCCGGTGGCCAGTTTCCAGCGGCCGGCACCTTACAACGAAAGAAGCAATGGGGGTCGGCGAATTTTCCTACGTCTTTCGAAGCAAAACGATCTCTCGGGCCGTTTGGCGACAGGTTCGATGGGTTCAGGATGGTCCCCCGACGAGTAAGCCCAGCTTTATGGGCGGGAAAACCAATTTCGATGGCTGCAGACGTGTTGCTCAGCGCCCGCCTATTTATTTGTGATATTTGCCTTCCACATGCAGTCCCTATATATTGTTCGGACAGGGTTTCCTTATTTTATTTCCTAATATTTTCAGAATAAAGATTATATTTGTTTAAAAAAAATCATAACATGACTATATCTCTTCAATATGTTTTAGCTATCGTTTATTTGTTAAAAAAACAAAAAAACAATGAAATACAGGTCTATGTTAAAATAAAAGTCAAATAAGAAAGAATTTCCATTACAATTTTAATAATTTTTTAAAAATTAAAAAATTTTAATAATTGTTTTAAATATTTGTAATAAATTTTAATTACAAAAATTTATATTGAAATTTAATTTTGAGTCAGTTGAAATTCAATTTTTAAAAAAAAATTACTTTTTGTTTATTTTCGTTTTAAATTCTTATAACTTAAGATTTCTTTTTAAAATTACAAATAGATTGTTTCTTTAATAAGTTTAATTTCTATCTGTTTTTTTTTTTAAATTGCTAAATATACAATAGAAGTATATCGCGATATCGGTAATGAAAATTCGTTTTGTTTACATTGGAAAAAGCGTCATTTGGGCGCGGAGGGATACTTTCAGATGCTCGGTGAGACGACTTGGTGTGATTTGACCCCGTAACTGTTGGTGTATTATCAAGTAAGCTTTTGGAGAACTATGGTTTGTGTTGAGTATCACAGCCTTCTGGATTTGTGCATGAGTGTTTTTGTGAAGTCCTAGTGTGCTAAGGCTGTGGTGCAATGTGTGAGACATGACGATAGTGGCGGACATGACGATAGGTACAACACGTATTCGCTCTTGTCTCCACTGCTTCTGGAGTTCGTGTGCTAGATCTGCGTATTTACTGATCTTGTCTGCCTGAGTTTTCTGCATGTTCTTGCTGACAGGCACTGCAGTATCAATAAGGTAGGTCTGTTTGTTGACCTTATCAACAAGCGTGATGTCAGATCTCTTGTGATGTATTGTTTTGTCTGTGTGAATGGGGCGGTCCCAGTACAGATTATATGAGGGTGACTATGTTCTTAATAAGGCAATCATATTTGTGTGCTAGCTGTTGATGAACGATGACGCTACCTAATTGTATCCGTGGAGGTAGTCTGTTTGGGAGAGAAGGGAACAGCCTGATATTACATGGTCGATCGTCTCATGTGTAGCATTTCCTGCATCTGTCATCATGTGCGTTTGCAACGTGTAGAATATGTTTCTTGTAGCTGCGTGTGGGATGACTTGGTCCTGTGCCTCGATCATGAACACTTCGGTCTCCCCAAACAGCTCACCACTCGTCAGCCATCTGTTCGACGCTTCCATGTCGACGTGAGGCTGGATGAGTCCGTGGCGATGTTCGTAGTGTTTCCTAAGTGTGTGTACTTGTTTTTCATGAAGGGTGGTGAGATTGATGAGTCCTCGGCCTCCCTCCTTGCGGGGAAGAGTAATCCTTTCCGTAGCGGACTTCGGGTGGTGCATGTTGTGTTTGGTGAATGTAGTGCGTGTTGTGCGTTGTAGTGCTTTGAATTCATGGTTTATTCATGGAATTATGCCGAACGAATATGTTAGTGGGAGGACGGCAAAAGTGTTAATAGCTTTAATTTTATTTCTGGCATTGAGTTGTGTTTTAAGGATTTTGTGAATGCGAGGACGTTATATGTTCTTGAGAGCGTTTCTGATGTTTGTATTGTCAATGACGCGCATGGTCCAGTTCAAAAGAATCCAAATTCGTTGTCTTCCCGCATGTTATATATAGCTTGTGGCATCTGTCGATTCCAAATTCCATCCCAATGTCTTTAGTAAACTGTGTGATAACTTGTAGTAAATTAGTAACTTGTGCATTGTCTGTGGCGTATAGTTTAATATCATCCATGTAGAGAAAGTGCGTGACTATAAGCCTATAGACTATAAGACTATAACCATGTTTTGTGTTGTCTAGCATGTGGCTTAATGGATTCAAGATGAGGCAAAACCAAAGATGACTCAAGGAGTCTCCCTGGAAAATACCTGTTCTTATGGGAATGGGGACTGTAGTGATGGATGTGTTGGAGGTGCAAAGGTGTAATTTTGTGTTCCAACTCTTCATCATGGCATTCAGGAATGTCGAGATCTCGAAGTGTACCTTTTAGAGATGAAGAGTAGGTACGAGCCAAGAATGATAGACTAAGTCAAATGTCTTCTTGTAGTCGATGTACGCGATGTGTAAGTTCCTATTCTTAGCGCGCGGCTTACCGTGACAATCAGGAGTTGCTCCTTACAACCATGGGAATTCCTGCAACAGCCTCGTACTGTTCGGAAAGGATGTTATGTGTTTCGATGTGTATGTAAATTTTGTCTGCAATGCATGAGGTGAGGAGTTTGTAAAATGTGGGGAGGCAAGTGATTCGACGGTAGTTTGAGATTGCGCTGTTTCAATGTTCTTGCTCTGTAGGTTTAATGTGACACCCTGTGTGAGGAAAAGAGGCATATGTTCTTGGTGTTGGATTATATCAGTGAGTGTCAGAGCTAGCTTCCCATGCAGGGAAGTGAACCTCTTGATCCAGAAGTTCTGGACGCCGTCTGCACCAGGAGTCTTCCAGTTGTGTGCATGTGGTGTTGTTTGATTCCAAATGCCCGTATGGTTCCCTGTGCCGCGCAGCACAGTGTTGTGTGTATGCCTTCTAATATTTGGATATTATCAAGATGTTGTGGAATAGTGTGTGTGTTGAGATGCTGTATGATTGTGGAGAATTGTTTTGATGAGTGTACTTTGGGGAGTGGCGGCATCAGTGTGGGGTTTGTCCCTTTGTATATTGTGCTAGTACAGTGCAGAAATGATCATGTGCTGTTTGTAATACGTCACTAGTTGTATTGCTAGGGCATGTGTACTGAGGGATAGAAATTGTTTCTGTGTTTTCCGTAGAGGTAGTGTCTTTTAGTGGGGTGGGGTGTGGTGTCCTGTGATTAAATTCAGCGACTTCTTCTCTAATTTGTGTAAGTATGAATGGGGAATAAGATTGTTTACCATTATTGAGCGTCGCTGAGCCGCTACCCGCTGTTCGCTAAGCCCTAACGATAGATAACGTAGGGTGAATGCATGGTGAAGTGGATGTCTGTATCCTGTGAGTTCAGTCCTTAACTGCGTAACGATGTAGAAGTCGATGTATATGATCCTGGTTCTTCTGAAATGACAATCTGATGCGCTGCTGTGGTTTCCCGGTCTTGGTGGTCACCCGCTCTGACACAGACGAAGCACTTCCGACCGTTTGGGCTGAATGATGTTGCCCGGGCATTGTGGTAGCCATACTGCAGAATGGGACGCCACTTTCCCCACCATCACCTGCGGTAGACTGTAGTGTATTTTTCAAACGGATGCCTCTGCCTAACCCTCGAACGTGGGTGACTTTATCCTGCCACACACCCGATGCAGCATGTTCAATATTAGAACAAGATCTCATCATGGATGGTTGGACCCTTTAGCCTACCCTAAAGCTAGTGTAGTTTCCCACCCTATCGCGAGGAGGAAGGGTCCATGGGGATTATTATTATTATGTTTGTATGTTTCAAACCTTGGGTTTCCGCAGCAAACACAATATGGCGGGTCAAGCACCAAAGCACATATTGCCAAGTGTAAAACGTGTGCAAGAATGATTAGGGATTGGTGGTTGTGTCCATAAATTTCCTAACTATGGGTGTTGTGTTGAGTACCACACCCTTCGCAGTTGTGCCTAAGTGTTTTTGTGAAGTCCTAGTGTGATGAGACTGTGGTGCAATGTGATAGGCACCAGATCAGTGGCAGACAGAACGATGTGTATATCACGTACTCGGTCCTGCCTCCACTGCTTCTGGAGCTCGTGTGCTAGATCGGTATATTTACTGATCTTGTCTGCGTGAATTTTCTGCATGTTCTTGCTGATAGACATTGAAATATCAATGAGATAGGTGTGTTTGTTGACCTTATCAACAAGTGTGATGTCAGGTCTGTTGTGATGTATGGTTGTATCTGTGTGAATGGGGCGATGCCGGTACAGCTTATGTGAGGATGACTCTAATACGCTTTGTGGTATGTACTTATAGTATGGGACCGTGTTCTTAATAAGTGAGTGTTTGTGCGCTAGCTGTTGATGAACAATCGAAGCTACCTGATTGTGTCGGTGGAGGTAGTCTGTTTGGGAGAGAAGGGGACAGCCAGATATTATGTGGTCGATCGTCTAATGCGTAGTGTGGCATTTCCAGCATCTGTCGTTGTAAAGATAATAATTATATTTATTGAAGTCTGTTAACCAGCAGGGTAAATTTAGTGCTCAACATAACTTAACTAAATGATATTAGAACAAGAAATCGGAAAACACATTAAGTAAAACAATAACATATATTACAAGTGGCTTTTTAAGTTTAATATTGATCCAGTCTTCTAAACTCGGATTCTTCTAAACAGCAAATGTCCTTATTCGTTCAATAATTATAATCTTCTTAAAAGGGCTAACTTGCTTCTCTTTTACGGCCTTGCTTCTCACGGTAATCTTATTTTTTTAAGCTTCTATTTCTAAAGCTAAATCTGGACCTCGTATATTAAAGCATTTACTCGGTTCTCCTATAGAACCTATCTTTACTAAAATTCCCTTTACTAAAATCTCTTATCACTCCTATTTCTAGAGTTACTTCAAGCAGCTAATCGTACATACATCTTTAAGCTCGTTCTATGAAGGCTTCTTAATGCTGCTATTACTAAAGTTACTGTCAGTTAAATCTGTTTGTCTCTTCTGCTATGATGATCTACCTACTTGAAGTAGAATAGTTTTTCATCTACTTATTTAATGCTAAAGATACTTTTAAACAACTTTTCGTCGCTAATTTTTTTTATCTTAAATTTGAATTCTTCGAATCCTTGAGATCTTAACTTTCGTCTGAACTAATTTATCTATCCTATCTATCAATTTGAGAGAAATTTCAATGAAACTTTACTTACAGTAGATTGACGAATTTACTAGATGTACGCTTCTGGATAAATCCATTCCTTTTCTCTTCACTGTATATCCATTGCCAGCGCGTCTTCTAAGTCCGTCGCGTTGAAGACTAGTCTCGTCATTAGGCTTATTTTTCCGCCGGTCGTTTCTCTCACGTTATCAGATAAATTCCACATGGATCTATTTCGTTAAATCAGCAGTTGTTCACTCTCCGTTTAGCATTCGTTTAGTTTAGGTTTTTCATCCGTATGGATTCTATACATTCATCATCATAGAAGTTCCCGGGCTTGGCTGCAATTTACGGGCAAATAAATCTTCCGTCTTCGGTCCAATCAATCGCATCCGGTTTCTTGCTTCTGTATCGGAAAGTTTACTCCTTTCATATATCGTTTAGGCAGCAAAAGGAATCGTCTCCAACTATTTACGTCCGTATGGCTTCAATTTGTCGGTTGACAAAATTATATCTTCTCGCTTCGTTGAGATGATACACGATCCTATTTCTTCAATCGAACGCCTATCCTAGAAACCATCTTTATTTATCGGGCTCGCTATTTCGGTATCCGCCAAAATTTCCCGGCGATTGGAAATATTACAGCTACCTCGCTTTCGTCTTAGCGAATTTCAGAATCGTCTAAATTCTTCCGGGCATTCTCTTCTCTAGTGAGAATAAGAGACTTTCTCACTCCTATGTCCTTTGTGAGAATCTTTGCGGAACAGTAAAATACCTCTTCATCTCTTCGGGAAGAGTGTAACCAAATTCACATATTCAAACAATACATCTCTATTCGAGATCATCTCATGTGTCGCGAGAAAACAATTAACTCAGCTCGGGATTGTTCTATTTCTCCGAGCATTAACAATTACTTCTTAGCGTTGCCAAACATATAAAAAAGACAACCTTCCACGCTTATTCCATTACAGCCATCAAGAGCAAATTGAATTTGCTATCAAAAAATTTAGGGTTATAAAATTTTTCTCTCTAAAATTCTCAATACTCAATTTCTACAGTCGTTATATGTGTTTGCATCGTGTAGAATGTGTTTCTTGTAGTTGCATGTGGGGATGACTTGGTCCTATATCGCGATCATGAACCCTTCGGTCTCCCCAAACAGCTCGCCACTTGTCAGCCATCTGTTCGACGCTTCCATGTCGACATGAGGCTGGCTGAGTTCGGGGTGATGTCTGCCATGGAGTTCCTTACGAGCCCATGATTCACGCAGCTGCTGAGTGTGTGTGTTGGTAGTGGTGAGTGTTGGTGCAGGGTTTGCGAGGTCCAGGGGTGTGAGGTATGTGTCAGCCTTGACAATGGCTGAGTGAAGTGAGGAGTGTTGTGCTCTTTGGTGGAAGTGTTCCCTAAGTGTGTGTACTTGTTTTTCTTGTAGGGTGAAGAGATTGATGAGGCCTCGGCCTCCCTCCTTGCGGGGAAGAGTCATCCTTTCCGTTGCGGACTTGGGGTGGTGCATGTTGTGTTTCGTGAATGTAGTGCGTGTTGTGCGTTGTAGTGCTTCGAGTTCAGTGTTTGTCCATGGAACTATGCCGAACGAATAGGTTAGTGTGGGGACGGAAAAAGTGTTGATGGCTTTAATTTTATTTCTGGCCTTCAGTTGTGTTTTGAGGATGTTCTGAACACGAGCACGGTATGCTTTCTTGAGTGCGTTTTTGATGTTTGCGTTGTCAATGACGCGCGCTTGCTGGAAGCCCAGGTACTTGTAGGTCTCTCCCTCTTCCATGGATTGGATGGCCAACCAATGGACCAGTTCAAAACCATCCAATTTCGAAGTCTTCCCGCTTGTTATATGTAGCTTGCGGCATTTGTCAATTCCAAATTCCATCCCAATGTCTTTGGTGAACTGTGTTATGACTTGTAGTAAATTGGTAAGTTGTTGTTTGTGGCATAGAGTTTAATATCATCCATGTAGAGTAAGTGTGTGATTTTGCATGATGTCAAGAGTGCCTGAGGTAAGCCTATAAACGTGTTTAGTGTTGTCTAGCATTTGGCTTAATGGATTCAAGGCGAGGCAGAACCAAAGAGGACTCAAGGAGTCTCCCTGGAAAATACCTCTCCTTATGGGAATGGGGACTGTTGTGATGGAGGTGTTGGAGTTGCGTAGGTGTAATGTTGTGTTCCAACTCTTCATCGTGCCATCCAAGAATGCCGTGATTTTGGGGTGTACATTGTAGAGTTGAAGAGTGTGTAAAAGCCAGGAATGGGGGACTGAGTCAAATGCCTTCTTGTATTCGATGTACGCGATGTGTAAGTTCCTACTCTTAGCGCGCGCCTGCCGCAGGATTACCGAGTCAATAAGGACTTACAACCCTGGGAATTCCTAAGACAGCCCTTTTGCTCTTCGAATAGAATGTTATGTGTCTCAATGTGTGTGTAAATTTTGTTTGCAAGGGAGGAGGTCAGGAGTTTATAAAGTGTGGGAAGGCAAGTGATTGGACGGTAGTTCGCAGGGTGTGTTGTGTCCGTGTTCTTGCTCTGTAGGTAAGTGACACCCTGTGTGAGGAAACGAGGCATATGTTCTGGTTGTTGGATTATGTCAGTGAGTGCAATAGCTAGCTTCCCATGCAGGGACGTGAATCTCTTTTTCCAGAAATTCTGAACGCCGTCTGCACCTGGAGCCTTCCAGTTGTACGCATGCTTTAGTACTGTCTGTATGTCTGGGAGAGTAATATCATGGAAGGGCATGGAGGGCAAGTGTTCAGCGAGTTGTTGTTCCTCTGTGATCCACGGTGCTTTGTCATTGTGGGGGATGGAGTTCGACCACAGAGACGATCAATATTCATGTAATTCCTGCTGGTTGGTGTGTTTGTGTTGGGTGTAGTGGAGGGAGATGTAAGGGATCTGTAGAATTTTTTCGCATTGTATTGGAAAGTGTTGTTCTGTTGTTTGCGCAGAGTGCATTGTTTGTATCTTTGTAGTCTTTTTGTAAGTGCACTCAGTTTTTGTTTAGTGTGTCGAGATATTCCTGAACCTAGTTATGATGGTCTGAGTGTGAAGGGCGAGTGTTTATGTGCTTGAATACCTTCCTGACCTGGGACATAAGTTTCTTTGTTTTGTTTCCTGCACAGTATTGTGTGAGCCTGGCTATGTCTCCTCTAAGGTCGCTGATGCGGCCCTCAAGGCGACGTCTCCAAAGGGGGATGTATTCTTGTGACCGTGCAGTGGTAGGTATGTGGTGTTGTTTGAGTCTAAGTGCCCGAATGGTTCTCTGTGCCGCGCAGTAGAGTGTTGTATGTATGTCTTTTAATGTTTGAATGTTGTCAAGGTGTTGTGGGATAGTGTGTATGTTGAGATGGAATATGACTATGGCGAGTTGTTTTGATGTGTGGACTTTGGGGAGTGGAGGTCTGAGTGTGGGGTCTGTGCCTGTCTATTGTGCTAGTACGGTGTAGAAATTATCATGTGCTGCTTGTAATATGTCATTGGTTGTATTGCTGGGGCATGTGGACTGAGGGATAGAGTTGCTTCTGTGTTTGCCGTAAAAGCAATGTCTTCTGGTGGGGTGGGGCGTGGTGTCCTGTGGTTGGTTTCAGCGACCTCTTCCCTAATTTGTGTAAGTATGCATGGAGGAATAAGATTGTTTACTACTATGGAACGTCGCTGATCCGCTACCCGCTGTTCGCTAAGCCCTAACGATGGATAACGTGTGGTGAATGCATGGTATAGTGCCTGTCTGTATCCTGTGAGTTGAGTCCCTAACTGTGTAACAGTGTTGAAGTCGCGCATAAGATCCTGGTTCATCTGTGGTGACCATCGGATGCGCTGGAGTGGTTTCCCAGTCTTGGTGGTCGCCTGCTCTGACACAGACGAAACACTTCCGACTGTTCGGGCTGGATGGTGTTGCCCGGGCATTGTGGTAGCCATACTACAGGATGGGGTGCCACTTTCTCCACCACCACCTGCGGGAGACTGTAGTATACTTTTCAAACGGAGGCCTCTGCCTAACCCCCGAACGCGGGTGTCTTTATCCTGTGCCACACCCGATGCAGCATAATCTATATTAGAACGTGTTCTCATCATAGATGATTGGACCCTTTAGCCTACCCTAAAGTTAGTGTAGTTCCCGCCCCCACCGCGAGGAGGTAGGGTCCATGGGAGCTTATTAGTATTATTATTATTATTATTATTATTATTATTGTTAAGCAATTATTATTTCAAACGTCATTTACCACAGATATTATGTAAAATTATACTCTTATAAATATTTTTTTTCAGATACGGTCGAAATTTACTAATACATTACTGTTTCACAAAAGAAGAAATAATCAGAAGAATATAAAACAACCCTCAACATTAAAGTTGAATACAGTTGGATTGGAAAGACTATCTTCTTCAAAATCAAGCAAATTCCAAAAAGCATTTTGGTGTTTTATTATTGGTTTAATGACTTCGTTGTCTATTTATCAAATAACTCAGTTGATTGTAGATTACATGGATGCAAAGCCAACAACCACTGTAACTATGGCAACTGATACTAACATTACACTGCCTATTATAACCATATGCCCAACTTCTCCATTGAATTATAAACAATTTTACAAAGATTTTAACCACACGAATAAAATGCTTACCTATGTAGAAAATGAAAACAAATCTAATGAAGGAAATTCAATTCATGATCTCTGGAGAAATAATTTCATTTTCTTTTCTTCACCGGTAAGTAAATTCTTATTTTTTAGCTTTTTTTTGAATTTAACTAAAAATTAAATCAATGTTAAAAACATAGCTTTTAATGAAATTAAAGTTACACAAAAAGCCTTCACACTTAAGTAAAAGTATATTATACACAATTAAAATCGTTTCCTTCTACAATTCGCCCAGAATGATGACTGGACATCAATCGGGAATAAATGATCACAGTGCAACACTGAAATGTATAGAAAAATATAGTCAATCAGGTTTCCCATGAGGAAACCTGGGGTGGTGGAACCCCATAGGAATTTAACACGAATGATAACTGAAAGCTTGACCATCGTGACAACTTCAATGGTCTCAGGTGTCAATGAATGAAAATACGAAATCGGATCACATGGTATTTTGTTCACAAAATAATCGATCATAGTGGTATATTGGGCCCTTTATGCAGATGAGAAATCAAAATATACATTTTTTAACAAAAAAAAACAGTTTCTTATTTTGACAAACAGTTCTAAGATAATAAACTAATACCAAGTCAAGTAGCGAAGCACCAGTTCCTCACGATAAACAAACCTCAAGCCAAGCGGGAAAACACCTACGGCATAGTAGTTAAGTAGTGAAGCACCCATGACGCCAACATAAAAACAGGAATAATTATTGATACAAACGATACGGGAAATCGTACTACAAAATATTACAAATAGATAAGTATTCATTGTAGCAATGGCGAGAGGAAATAGTATATGCTGATTCTATACTATTGTGAAGAAAATTATTATTATTATTATTATTTTTTGGTCGCGAATGGGCCCCAACGGACCACGCGCTAACCCCTCCTGACAACGTCAGAACAAGGCTAGGAAATCAGAGACGAGAAAGAATGCACTTTCTCGTCGGGATACACCTGAGGGAGTGAGTCCCAGGGGGAAACGGACGAAACACAGACGAGAAAGAAACATCCATGCCACTACCGGCATTCGAACCAGGGAACTTGTAGGTTTGAATTGAAATACTTACCTGAATTATTTCCAGAGAATTATCAAACAGAATGCAATTCAAAGATTAGTCAATATTTTTCCGTGAATAATCTAAGTTGGAAGATTAAAACAAAAGAACAACGGAACAATAAAAGACGTGATACACTCGATGCGATGCAGTATCGATTGTTAAACAATGAACTCGTGTGACGATAGTGTTTGGTTGTTGATGTGAATGTGAATTGAGAAGAATGAAAAAAAAATGGCGGTAGATGATAACGAACATGAACGTATACTAAAGTTATCTCGTTATAAGATGCAAGGGAATATGAAAGCTGAATATTCCTTGATCCTGAAAGTAAGTGGCACAGAAACATGCTAGAAAGCAGATTGTAAGTTCGTTCGAATTAAGAAGTATTTAAGAAGTTACCAGGTTCGAATGCTTATCTTCAACGGAGTTCGAAAGTCAGCGAATAGGAAGACAACGTCAAGTTTTCCTAGAAGACTATTCAATACCGGACGAGTAGACGGAAGATATTAGAACTTCAAGAAATTGTAAGTAACCTTTGATTTGTTCACACGGACGGGCCATTACACAAGAATACCGTTATTTACTCAAGAAGGTCACATCGCAAGACACAAGTAAAGATTACAAAGTATAGATTTAGGGCGATAATACAAGTACACATAAAGTTGTCGGAAAGAGACTTTTAAACGTCAATTTAAGAAGAGTATTGTACTTGTCTTTAACGTGAGATACTTCGTATCATAAGACGTGAATTCGTGCAAGTGATTAAAGTAAACATATTTACGTAACAAGAACTTATGAAAGAATATATATAGAGATTTGTTTTAAATGTATTGGCTTTGTTTTTATTTACAATAGGTTAGCTAAGTGTCATCTTGGTGCATTATATTATTCGTAAGTTCTCTGCCGGAGTTAAGGTTTTAATTAATAACAGCTCCAGGGTGCTGCGCCGTGTCAATCTAAGATATCGCGCGCTTCTCCACCCCTACAGAACTGGCGCATTAGCCACAATGGCAGACCGCCGTCTGGATTTATTTCTAATATAATGTCTGGTGTATTATTATTATTTTTATTATTATTATTATTATTATAATATCGAAAAAGCTTCAATCCATGGGCTTCCCAGCTCATCATCATAAAGTATCGATAACAGCCTAAATTCTATCGGAAAGGTGTACAGCAAGGGCTATTGCCTTAGAGGTAGCAAGGGTCTTCTCCGGAGACCGGAACAGGGCAATCGGGGCACGAGAGCAGGTGTGTCATTGTTTCTTCTTTTTTGCAAGAGCACAGTACGTCATGGGTCAAGTCAAGGTAACTCCAACTACGAAGGTTAAATTTGCAATTGCCAACCCCAGTTCGTCATCTGTTAAGAGACCTCCACGTAGGCCAGGGTAGCGCATGACCAAGCGATAGGGTTTCTCCTGGTTTGAGATCAGCTGGAAATTAACATTTTTCCATCCATAGGTCTAGTCTCTCACGGGCAGCCCGTTTCTGAAGGGGGATACTTGCTTGTAGGAAGCTTTTGCATGAGTGGAGCCTTGTTTGGGCAGGGACTTGGCCGAATAGTGGGTGGCGACTATCAGATTCCACTCGAAATCTTTCAGTTCTGCTGGCTATTTCACGGCGGATGGACGGTAGAGCTATGGCAGAGAGGGCAGATAGTTTATGTAGGGGGAGGGGGTTGAGACATCCTGTCACGAGTCGACAGGATTGATATAAGGCAGAATCAACTTTCTTAGCATGTGCTTCCCAGCTAAGACAATATGGTGGGTCAAGGACCAAAGCACATATTGCCAAGTCTAAAAAAAGAAAAAATGTTTGAAAGAATAGGTGGGGATGTGTGGTTGTGTCCATAAATATCCTAAATATGCGTGTTGTGTTGAGTACCACACCCTTCTGGAGTTGCGCAAAAGTTTTTTTTTATGAAGTCCTAGTGTGCTGAGGCTGTGATGCAATGGGTGAGGCACCAGACCAGTGGCGGACAGGACGATGGGTACAGCACCTACTCGGTCCTGCATCCACTGCTTCGGGAGCTCGTGTGCTAGGTCTGTGTATTTACTTATCTTGTCTGCGTGAGTTTTCTGCATGTTCTTGCTGATAGGCAATACAATTTCAATGAGATAAGTCTGTTTATTGACCTTATCAAAAATGTGATGTCAGGTCTGCTGTGATGTATAGTTTTGTCTGTGTGAATGGGGCGGTCCCAGTATAGCTTATGTGAGGGTGACTCTAGTACGCTTTGTGGTGTGTACTTGTAGTATGGGATCGTGTTCTTAATAAGTGTGTTTGTGTGCTAGCTGTTGATGAACGATCGACGCTACCTGATTGTGTCGGTGGAGGTAATCTGTTTGGGAGAGAAGGGAACAGTCTGATATTATGTGTTCCATCGTCTCACGCGTAGTGTGGCATTTCCTGAATCTGTCGTCGTGTGTGTTTGTATCATGTAGAATGTGTTTCTTGCAGTTGCGTATGGGGATGATTTGGTCCTGTATCGCGATCATGAACCCTTCGGTCTCCCTAAACAGCTCACCACTCATCAGCCATCTGTTCGACGCTTCCATGTCGACATAAACCTGGCTGAGTTCGTGGCGTGTCGCCATGGAGTTCCTTACGAGCCCATGATTCACGCAGCTTCTGTGTGTGGATGTCGGGGATGGTGAGTGTTGGAGAAGGGTTTGCGAGGTCCACGGGTGTGAGGTGTGTGTCAGCTTTTTGACAGTGGCTGAGTGGAGTGAGGAGGGTTGTGCTCTTTGGTGGAAGTGTTCTCGAAGTGTGTGTACTTGTTTTTCATGAAGGGTGATGAGATTGATGAGTCCTCGGCCTCCCTCCTTGCGCGGAAGAGTAATCCTTTCCGTAGCGGACTTGGGATGGTGCATGTTGTGTTTCGTGAATGTAGTGCGTGTTGTGCGTTGTAGTGCTTCGAGTTCAGTGATTGTCCATGGAATTATGCCGAACGAATATGTCAGTATGGGGACGGCAAAAGTGTTGATGGCTTTAATTTTATTTCTGGCATTGAGTTGTGTTTTGAGAATGCTGTTAACGCGAGCATGGTATGTTTTCTTGAGTGCGTTTTTGATTATTATTATTAATATTATCTCGAAAAAGTTTCAAACCATGGGTTTCCCCAGCTAAGACAATATGGCGGGTCCAGGACCAAAGCACGTATTGCCAAGTGTATATATATATATAAAAAAAAAAGTTGGAATAATAGTTAGGGTTGTGTGGTTGTGTCCATAAATTTCCTAACTATGCGTGTTGTGTTGAGTACCACAGCCTTCTGGAGTTATGCATAAGTGTCTTTATGAAGTCCTAGTGTGTTGAGGCTGTGGTGCAATGTGTCAGGCACCTGACGAGTAGCGGACAGGATGATGGGTACAACACGTACTCGGTCCTGCCTCCACTGCTTCTGGAGCTCGTGTGCTAGGTCTGAATATTTACTTATCTTGTCAGCGTTAGTTTTCTGCATGTTCTTGCTGATGGGAACTGCAATATCAATGAGATAGGTCTGTTTGTTGACCTTATCAACAAGTGTAATGTCAGGTCTGTTGTGATGTATAGTTTTGTCTGTGTGAATGGGACGGTCCCAGTACAGCTTATGTGAGGGTGATTCTAGTACGCTTTGTGGTGTGTACTTGTAGTATGGGACCGTGTTCTTAATAAATGAGTGTTTGTGTGCTAGCTATTGATGAACGATCGACGCTACCTAATTGTGTCGGTGGAGGTAGTCTGTTTGGGAGAGAAGGGAACAGTCTGATATTATGTGTTCCATCGTCTCATGCGTAGTTTGGCATTTCCTGCATCTCTCGTCGTGTGTGTTTGCATCGTGTATTATTATTATTATTATTATTGTTAATTTTTATAATATATTACAATAGTCAACAGTTTGGGCGGCCATTCATTGCTTAAATGATCACAGTTTGTTGTGTGGAGGCATCTTTTTGCTGAAGGTGCGGGATGCCGCAACATGTTTCGGGAACGAATTGCGGTTACTGTACAAGTCAGGTCCAGTTAGATGTATTTCTTCGAAGAAAATGACCGATCAGAAATAAGCCCACAAACCCTATCCTTGCTGAATATATTCACTGTGTGACCACTTTGTTAGAGACACCCTCACTCTAACTTGATCAGTACAGTTCGCCCGGCACGTGGGAAAGACAAAAGAATTAAATGACTTCGAATGAGACATGATGGTGGGGTACAAGAAGAGCCGGTTCCAGTATTTCGGAAACTGTGAAGATCCTCGGCTTTTCTCGTGCAACAGTGTCGCGGGTGTTCAGAGAGAAAAAGTTGGGCCAAAAACTATCAAGTAATAAGCGCAACTGTGGAAGAAAAAGGCTTGTGTATGAAAGAGGTAACAGGCGATTGGCAAGAATCTTCTGTGCAGCAGAAGGACAACAACAAGACAGATTGCAGCTGAGTACAATACAGATGCACCAAAACGCATATACCCAAACGCACAACACGAAGGACCTTGCCTCTGATTGGTTTTACCAACAGGAGACTAGAAACGGAGCCTTTGCTATCAAAAACAAATTGGAAAATGCTCCTACTTTTAGCCCAGAAACATCGGAATCGGACACTTCATGAGTGGAAAAATGTCGCTTAGTCCGACAAGCCTCGGTTCCTTCTCCAGCATGCTGATAGCAGGATAACAATATGGTGCGGCATCATGAATCCATGGACCGATCTTGGCGGATGACAACCCTACAATCGCATTGGCGGTGGAATAATGATCTTGAGAGTATTCTCATGGTACACACTTGGTCCCCAAGTACCCTCAGAATGTTTCGGGAACGAATTGCGGTTACTGTACAAGTCAGGTCCAGTTAGATGTATTTCTTCGAAGAAAATGACCGATCAGAAATAAGCCCACAAACCCCATCCATGCTGTATATATTCACTGATTGACCACTTTTTGAGAGACACCCATCACTCTAACTTCATGCACGGTGATGTAAAAGCAATCAGTAGTGTATAAAAGAAATGATTGGTATCAAGTGAACTGTATATCAGAACAGTTCGCCCAGAACATGGGTAAGACAAAAGATTTAAATGACTTCGAACGAGGCATGGTCGTGGGGGGGGGGCAAGAAAAGCTGGTTACAGTATTTCGGAAACTGTGAAGATCCTCCTCATTTCTCGTGCAAAAGTGTCACGGGCGTCCCCAAGTCCCCTCTGAAATTTCTCTTAATGCAGCGGGCTATTTCAACATTGTTGCCGACCAGGTGGAACTGTTTATGGCTACAGTGTTCCCAACGAAGATGGACACTCACACCAAGACAATGCGCCCTGTCACCTGCTCGATTGGTCTGCGATTGGTTCAGTGAACATCACTGATTTCCACTTGCTTTATTCACCTGATTTCAACCCCATCGAGTATTTGTGGGACGAGGTGGAAAGATCCATTAAAGCCTAGAAACGCGACCAACCAATGGGAATCAACTAAGGGCTGCTCTGCTGTCAAAATGGACCAATAATCCTGCGGTATTGTTCCAACACCTTATAGAATCTATGCACAGAAGAATTACGGGTGTGATCAAAGCTACAGGAGGACCAACTCGTTATTACTATAGTATGTCCATTTTCAATATTCTGAGAGGTCACTAATTTACAGTAGGAAGGATAGTGTGACATTCATACCTTAAATTAAAGTATTTTCTCCCAAAGTTTCAATGTATGATAGTTGTATTCAAACATGTAAACAAAACATTATGTGTTATTAAAATAAATTCCATTATTTATGAAATGAAACATTTTTTTAAATTTCCTCAAAATATTGAAATTGGAATTATTATTTTGCTTTTAGTATTTTTAATTTAATTATTATCAAATACTAAATTAATTTTCTAAGTATTTCATACTTTTCTTCCAATATTTTTAGTGTGGAATTTTTCATAACTTAACAGAAGTTGCGCATTTGAAAACATGGCATGAAACAGGAATTTGTCTTTCTTTAATACAAAGTAAGTGTTTACGTTTTTATCTGTCAAATATTTTAACTATTACTCTTAAATCTTTTTATAGAGGTTTTCATTAAAATTGAACGAATTTTCCTAGCGAAGTTTCCTACTTTGATTTATTTGATCTTTGTTGTTGTATCAGGTTTAGCTGAGCAATCTAACTTGATTTTAAATTCAGTAATTCGAATCACTTTTCTTTTGTTGTCCCATTCTTCTTGTCTTTCTCTTCTTCTGGCTGTCTATTGCCATTTGTTAGGGCTTCAGATCTGTATAATATGCATAAAAAAAGCTTTAGTACTTGAAGATCCCTTTAAAATCAAAAATCGAAATAGATTCTCTACATCTATATAGCTTTTGATTAAGTTTCTTCAGTTCTAAAGTAGTAGAGAAATACTAATGGCCGACTGCTCCAAACTTCAATTAACTTTGATGGCTGCATTGTGGACGTAGCTAAAATTAGTGGGGGATGCTGCTGCAGAAAAATTTTAGCCTTTGTTTTAAAATTGTGTGAAAGGAAACAAACATGTATAAAAAGAAATTTATCAAGTTTCTGAATAAAGTTTCTTTTTATACATGTTTGTTTAATTTCACACAATTTTAAAGCAAAGGCTAAAATTTTTCTGGAGCAGCACCTCCCCACTAGTTTTAGCTACGTCCACAATGCAGCCATCAAAGTTAATTGAAGTTTGGGGCACTCGACTGTTAGTATGTTAAATTACAAAATGTACTTTAGCTATCACATGCGCCCGTGAAGTAATAAGGAAGTAACAGTGAAGTAGCTTTCTTTATTTTATTTTTTTGCAAGAGATTACTCTAATCAAAGGGATTACAGAAATACTTTTTAAAACACAAACAATAGTGAGATAGTAATAGAAATGGAAAGTCGAATGAAAATGATTATTTTGGCAGTAATTCCACAGATAATTCAGAAAATAAAAAGTTTTAGGGAGTTGTGTCCCAAGCTGAAGTTAACGTGAAGGATTGTTCAAAGCTCCCTTTAGCCTACGTATTCTGTGCACCAGACATTCATCGGTCGCTAAATCGCTATGAAACCATTAAAATTTGTCTGCCCAAATTTCTTCTGCTAAGTCATTTCTGAATTAGAAAACTCCCATCAGCCTTCTGTTTCTTTAC
>JAFIDM010126609.1:5740-32600 GCA_023159025.1 Thereuonema tuberculata | reverse complement strand
AATCCGCCGCCATCAAACAGTTCCAAATAAATGTAGAAAGTTCTTAATAACTACAAGACAAATCCAGAATTTTCCAACGCTTTTATCCCTATCATGTAATAACGAATCACTTTCATCCGAAATAAAGAAGATTAGGCCTAATTCCACAGGTGACATTTCATTCATAACTACCCAAAATTTCTTTATAAAAGGCATCTAATGTCGATTAAAGTTCTTCTAGTTTAGTAATAAACTATTGTAGGTCTTTCACCATATGTGAAACTAATAATTCATAATGTATCACTGGAATATATCTGAACACTAGCACTAATACACGATTGGTTTTATCACCCTATGTGTAAATTAAAGTATTTGCAATCTAACACTAGATTTTAGTTCAGATCAACTCTTTATAAAAGTTATTTCTTGCTTTCTATAAATTTAACTTTTATCTTGAATTTATCGTTCACAATGCTTTATAAGTTTATCGAAATAGTCTCTGATCACTTCTATAAACCTTCATAATCTTTTTAATGAAATTTGATCTACAAGTTCTTTAACCCTATCACTATTCATCGTGAATAACCATCTATCATATTTAAAGTTCCTTAGTTTTCTTTGAATCTTTTAATTAATCCACTTATCAATTACTTGAATAAAATAATTCTTGGAACTTAGTATGATTTATCCGCTTTCACTATTAAATCCTAAACATCGCTGTGTTTCTTCCACAAATATCATAATTCTCATGTTCTCTGTCTTACATAAAATAAACTTGACTTACTTGGAAATTCTTCTATATATATTACAAGTGTTGAGTCAACATACGTTCCTTGTTTTCCTAAACGATGTCTTTGGTATCTGGTCGCTGATATCTCCTATTTCCTTCCGTTCCATTTATGTGTTTGATTTGGTTCCAAATTCCCGAACTAAAGACCATTAATCTATTTGAATATGTTGCTGAAACGAAATTGTATATATTAGTATGACTCTTATCTAGGAAATATCAGAATATTCTTCAAAACAATTCGAACGTAAAATATTTCTCAAGGGCAATGTTCATTTCTCAGGTTACTTATCCTTTTTTAGAACATTCTTATCTTCCATCGTATTCTGCTGGAAACTATTCATAATAGACTCCTGTCTATTGATTGAAGAGGATAATATTGCTCCATTTCAATCCTTAAAGATTCTTATATCTAGAATCTAATGCAGAGAAGAATTAAAACGCAGCGGATCATCTCAAAATCACCATTCCATCCTCAACTTTTTTGAATAATCAACCACAGCTCCCACGAGCCGTAAACAATACTATACAATCATAACATAGCAGTCCAAGCATCTCATCGCTTCTAACAATGGTATTATTCTCTCACATTTTTTTATGTTAACAACAATAAAAAGTCACTCTTAAATAAAGTTCTTATTGCACAATAATAAAATACATAAAATACATACTAACTGTATTATTTCATTGGATTTTGTTTTATGAATTCTCTTGGGATATACTCCAAGTTACCAAATTTTCCATCATTGACAAACATTACTTTTATCTTGCTTAATGTTATCAAAATTAGGTCCACTTAACAAACGTTTCTTTATAATAATATTTATCTTTAATTTGAAACACGTTCAAGATTTTGATGGCATAAAAGCAGTTACATCATTCTTTTCCCGTAGAGCTTTCATTCTACTTATATTTTTCACTAGAATGCAAATTACTTATGATGCAAATTATTATATATACGGTATCCTATCATTGACACTTTATTAAATATTGCTTGAATTTTTAATTTTAATAAAAATCATCTACTTATTTATGTTTAAAATTTGTATCTAATCTGATTTTGCAATCTTTGCAATGATTTTCTTTTAAATCTGGCACATGGTAAAGTTATACAAGTTTGTTAATAATATGATTTTTTAATTCTTTGAAATGAAAGCTCGTCATTAAATTAATCCTTTCGCACTGCAGATATTGGATCTTTTGATACACCATAAATTTTCCTAGACGATTAAATTTTTCATTCTCAAAAAAAAAAATTTCATCTTTACAGATTTAAGTGGTAGAATAACTGTCTAAATATCGATTTCTTAATTTCTTACTATCTTTTATTACAGTATTGATACATCATAATATCGGAATAATACTTATTTTCTTTCCTTTCTTAATGTAATGCCAATTACCTTTATTAGCTTTAACTTTATCATTTCTATTTATTTTCAAAAACCAACAATTCGTGGCTAAATGATTTCCCTTACTACATACAAAACAAACCTTACCTGTTTTTTTGTTCTTACTAGTATTTTTCTTATATTTGTTTTGCTTACTTCAGGTTTCAAAGGCTAACAATTCAATTGAATTCCTCTTTTCTCATTTAGCATTCTGTCATTTCCTTCTTCTTTGGCCCTTTTTATATAATTTCTGGGGCTACTCGATGCCACGTGATACAATTACATCATCTGACCATCTTCTTTCTGCTCTCCTTGGTTTTCTTTTTCTTTCTGGAGGTCTCCACTCAGTAATGATTTTGGTCCATATATTACTTTTCATTCTTGCAACATGTTCTGCCGATTAACATTTGATCTTCAATATTTCTTCTCATACATCAATGAATTTAGTCTTCTGTCTAACATCAATATTTCTACTTTTATTTTGTAATTTTATTTATAATAAGGGTTTTATTGTAATTTTCAAGACAGTTGGCTGATTTTATATTTTATTTTACTACATTGTATACTTTTCGGTTTTTCAAATGAGCTCCATACCAATTTTATTCTTCTATTTTTCTTCTTGAATAGTTTTTTTTATATATTGTTAACTTATTTTGTTAATTAAGTACATTTATTCGCCAGCTACTTCGATTTCTTTTTCATTTTTTATGATGTTGTCTTTTGTATTGCAATTTTTTTGCTGTATTTTTCATCAATTAGAGTCTCTTCATTTTCCTTACTGCTTTTTGTAATTTATCAATATTTCTTTTGGGATAGGCCATGTTTCTGCTCCGTAGGTCATTAATGAAGTATGCACCGGTTAAAAAGTCTTGCTCTGTTTTCAACTTTTATTTTCCTCCATAGTATTCTTTTCAGTTTTCCAAATGAGCTCTATCCCAATTTTATTCTTCTTTTTATCCTTCTTCTTTTGTACTCATTTGTTTTTCCCAAGGATATGTATTAATCAATTATTTAAATCTTTTCCATTTATGTTGATTTTGTATTTTATCTTACGGTTCTTTTTTTTGTTGTGCTTGTCATTAATTTTTTTTTCCTAGGTTTAGTTTAAGATTGTGATCAGCTTATGAGTCCTCAGAATCAATTTAGGTTGCATTTTTATCTTTGAAATAAATATTTTAGGTAAAATGGTAAGACACAGAACTAGTGAAATTATAACGAAAAAGTAGAATAAAGTTAATGTTAAATTAGTTGACTCAAAAAATAATGCTAATAACTGTGTGTGGCATGCTTCAAGAGAGAGACATGAAATCGTATTCGATTTTTGGCTACGAATCTGGGATTTTGACGATAACGTGGGAGGTAGGCCCGTTACTGTAGCTGATATCTGAACTCTGA
Organism: Thereuonema tuberculata; assembly: GCA_023159025.1. Lineage (NCBI taxonomy): Eukaryota > Metazoa > Arthropoda > Chilopoda > Scutigeromorpha > Scutigeridae > Thereuonema > Thereuonema tuberculata. The sequence continues at coordinate 29,051 of JAFIDM010126609.1, read as the reverse complement.
ATTTGATGTTGGGAAGCCTGAGTGTAAATAACTTAAATGAAACGGTATCATCTTGTCGGACTCCTTGCTTGATGGCGAATGTTTCATTTTTTTTTTCTTTGAGGCTGTAGCATTTTTCTACATGTAAAGTATCATATTTATGTATTTTCCTTTTATACCATAGCTACTACGTCTTCATTGATTATTGCTGTAGTTTCTAATGAATTAAAGGCCTTCTTAAAGTCTATCAATGCTAAATGGAAGATTTCATTCTTTTTCATTTTAATTTTGCGATGAGTGAGCTTAGAGTATGAAGATGATCAATCGTTCTAAAGTGTTTTTCTTAATCTTGTATGCTAAAGTGGCTGTATAAAGTCAAATGTAGTTTCTTTTTGATTAGCAATATTTGTCGTGAAAAATTTAAAAACATATGACAATACGCTTATTGAGCTATAAGTTTCCAAATTAATTTTTTTTTCGTTTTTTGTCTATTAGGATTAGTTTGTAATGTTCCATTCTTCAGGTATTTTTTCATCTTCAAACATTGAAATTTCTTCAAATATTTTACAGGTTTTTCATTTATTAAGTAATATCTTGAGTTCTTGTTTTATCTCCTCTCCGCCCTCTTTCACGATCTCTTTCACGTTCTTCATTTGTTTTACAGCTTGCTCAATTTTGGTTGTATTTATTGGAGACACGTTTTCTGTCTTAATTTCAAATTATGTCTCTTATCTTCATTTCTGTTGCTATGGTAAAGTTTCCAATAGAAGTTTTTTCCTGTTTCATTATTTCAATTTTATTAAATATTTTCCTTCCGTTTTTCCTTCTAGGCCTATAATTTTCTATCCTTAAGGTCCAGGGAAATCACACTCATATCTATTATGTATTAGCAAGCTTTTCTAAGGCAAATAATTATTATTATTATATCGTAAAAGATTCAAACCATGGGTTTCCCTAGCAACACAATATGGCGGGCCAAGGAGCAAAGCACATGTTGCCAAGTGTAAAAAAAAAAGTGTGGAAGAATGCTAAGGGGTGTGTAGTTGTGTCCATAAATTTCCTAACTATGCGTGTTGTGTTGAGTACCACAGCCTTCTGGAGTTGTGCGTAACTGTTTTTTATGAAGTCCTAGTATACTGAGGCTATGGTGCAATGTGTGAGGCACCAGACCAGTGGCGAACAGGACAATGGGTACAACACGCACTCGGTCCTGCCTCCACTGCTTCTGGAGCCCCATGGGCTAGATCGGTGCATTTACTCATCTTGTCTGTGTGAGTTTTCTGCATGTTCTTGCTTACAGGCACTGCAATATCAATGAGATAGGTCTATTTGTTGACCTTATCAACAAGTGTGATGTCAGGTCTGTTGTGATGTATAGTTTTGTCTGTGTGAATGGGGCGGTCCCAATACAGCTTATGTGAGATTTGCTCTAGTACGCTTTGTGGTGTGTACTTGTAGTATGGGACCGTATTTTTAGTAAGTGAGCGAGCTGTTGATTAACGATGGACGCTACCTGCTTGTGTCGGTGGAGGTAGTCTGTTTGGAAGAGAAGTGGACAGCCGGATATTATGTGGTCAATCGTCTCATCCGTGGTGTGCCATTTCCTGCATTTGTCATCATGTGTGTTTGCGTCGTGTAGAATGTGTTTCTTGTAGTTGCGTGCGGGGATGACTTGGTCTCTCCAAACAGCTCACCACTCGTCAGCCATCTGTTCGACGCTCCCAGGTCGACATGAGGTTGGCTGAGTTCGTGGCGATGTCTGCCATGGAGTTCCTTACGAGCCCATGATTCACGCAGCTGCTGTGTGTGGGTGTCGGGGGTGGTGAATGTTAGAGAAGGGTTTCCGAGGTCCAGGGGTGTGAGGTGTGTATCAACCTTCACAATGGCTCAATGGAGTTTGGAGTGTTGTGCTCTTTGGTAAAATTGTTCCCTAAGTGTGTGTACTTGTTTTCATGTATGGTGATGAGACTGATAAGTCCTCGGCCTCCCTCCTTGCGGGGAAGAGTCATCTTTTCCGTAGCGGACTTGGGGTGGTGATTGTTCTGTTTCGTGAATGTAGTCCGTGTTGTGCGTTATAATGCTTCGAGTTCAGTGTTTGTCCATGGAATGATGACGAACGAATATGTTAGTGTGGGGACGGCAAAAGTGTTAATAGCTTTAATTTTATTTCTGGCATTGAGTTGTGTTTTGAGGAATTTGTGAACGCGAGCATGATATGTTTCCTTGAGTGCTATTTTGATGTTTGCGTTGTCAATGACGCGCACTTGCTTGTAGCCGAGGTACTTGTAGGTCTCTCCCTCTTCCATGGATTGGATGGCCAACCCACGGTCCATTTCGAAACCCTCCAAATTCGAAGTCTTTCCGCGCATTATATGTAGCTTGCGGCATTTGTCAATTCTAAATTCCATCCCAATGTCTTTGGTGAACTGTGTTGTGACTTGTAATAAATTAGTCGTTGCTTCCGGCATAGTGTCCGATATCATCCATTTACAATAAGTGTGTGATTTTGTGTGTTGTCAGAGTGCCTGAGGTTAGCCTATAACCATGTTTTGTGTTGTCTAGCATGTGGCTTAATGGATTAAAGGCGAGGCAAAACCAAAGTGGACTCAACGAGTCTCCCTGGAAAATACCTCTCCTTACGGGAATGGGGACTGTAGTGGTAGAGATGTTAGAGGTGCGTGGGTGAAATATTGTATTCCAACTCTTCATCGTAGCATCCAAGAATGCCGTGATCTTGGAGTGTATTTTGTAAGGCAGGAAGTGAGGAGTTTGTGAAGTGTGAGGAGACAGGTGATTGGACGGTAGTTTCCAGGGTGTGCTGTTTCAGTGTTCTTGCTCTATAGGTATGTCACACCCTGTGTGAGGAAAAGAGGCATATGTTCTGGGTGTTGAATTATGTCAGCGAGTGCAAGAGCTAGCTTCCCATACAGGGACGGGGACCTCTTGATTCAGAAATTCTCAACCCGTCTGCACCGGGAGCCTTCCAGTTGTGTGCATGTTTTAGTTATGTCGGTATGTCTGCGAGAGTAATATTATGGAAGGGCATGATGGGTAAGTGTTCAGCGAGTTGTTGATCTCTCTGTGTTCCATGATGCTTTGTCATTGTAGGGGATGGGGTTGGACCACAGAGACGATTAGTATTCATGTAATTTCTCATTGGTGGGAGTGTTTCTGTTGGGTGTAGTGGAGGCAGATGTAAGTGATCTGTAGAATATTTTCTCGTTGTATTGGAAAGTGTTGTTCTGTTGTTGCGCAGAGTGCACTTTTTGTATCTTTTTAATCTTTTTGTAAGTGCACTGTTTGTATCTTTGTAATCTTTTTACAAGTGGACTCAGTTTTTGTTTTGCTGTGTCGAGATGTTCCTGAACCTGGTTATGATGGTTTGAGTGTGAAGGGCGAGTGTTTCTGTGCTTGAATATCTTCCTAACCTGTGACGTAAGTTTCTTTGTTTTGTTTCCTACACAACATTGTGTGAGCCAGGCTATGTCTACTCGAAGGTCGCTGATGCGGCCCTCAAGGCGACGTCTCCAAGGGGGGATGTATTCTTGTGACCGTGCAGTGATAGATACGTGATGTTGTTTGATTACAAGTGCCCGAATGATTCCCCGTGCTGCGAAGTAGAGTGTTGTATGTATGTCTTCTAATATTTGGATATTGTCATGGTGTGGTGGGATAATGTGTGTGTTGAGATGATACATGCCTCTGCCGAGTTGTTTTGAAGTGTGCTTTTTGGTGGCCTGAGTGTGGGGTCTGTGCCTGTGTATTGTGCTAGTGCGGTGTGGAAATGATCATGTGCTGCTTGTAATATGTCGTTAGTTATATGGTTGGAGCATGTGTACTAAGGGGTAGAGATTGTTTCTACTGTTTGCTATAAAGGTAGTGTCTTCTGGTGGGGTGGGGTGTGGTATCCTGTGGTTGGATTCAGCGACCTCTTCCCTAATTTGTGTAAGTATGCATGAAAGAATGAGATTGTTTACTACTATGGAACGTCGCTGATCCGCTACCCGCTGTTCGCTAAGCCCTAACGATGGATAACGTGTAGTGACTGCATGGTGTAGTGGCTGTCTGTATCCTGTGAGATGAGTTCCTAACTGTATAACGGTGTAGAAGTCGCGCATAAGATCCTGGTTCATGCGCTTGCATAGTTTCCCAGTCTTGGTGATCGCCTGCTCTGACAGAGACGAAACACTTCCGACCGTTCGGGCTGGATGGTGTTGTCCGGACCTTATGGTAGCCATACTACCGAATGGGGTGCCACTTTCTCCACCACCACCACCTGTAGGTAGAGTGTAGTATATTTTGCGGGAGACTGTAGTATATATTTTTCGAACGGAGGCCTCTGGCTAACCTCCGAACACGGTTGACTTTATCCTGCGCCACACCCGATGCAGCATGATCTATTTTTGAACGATCTAATATTAGTTATCCAAGAAGAATTTAATAGATATTCAATATTCAATAGATTCGGCTAGTGTATATGACGTCGACGAACGTTGTGTTGTATATTGAGTGTTTTTTTTTTTGTATTTTTTTCTCTCTCCCCAAACCCCCATCACATTCTTTTGACTGGTCTTTTGTCATAACGGGCTTTTATTGCCTGCACCATCGACTTCACTACTATCAGATTTTTAGATTCCTTTTTAAGCGCACCTTCTTAGTGAAACCTTTACACTGTAATTGTGTCCGAAACTAGTCCGTTTTTATTCTCACTTTTGATTGTCTGTGCATTCGCCATCGATTTGTAACGTTTAACATCCATTTCTTGTGATTTTGTGATTTCTAATTTAACTGTTTGACAGTAGTGAGGCTATCACATGAGAAACAAACACGCTACAACCCACATATTATGTGTCACATTTGTTGTTTTTATCTTTGACTGCTTTTTTCACTCCTTTGAAAAATTCTTTTTAAAATAAATCTTAATTACTTCACCGCAGATATAGTTCATATATTTTTTATTTAAATACCTCACCAAATAGCTTTTAATATTTTTTCAATTTTCTTAATATTTTGAAGAGAGTGAGTCAAAGTTACTTAACTAACAAATGCAGTGATTCAATGGAGGGTCACAAGTGCTTTTCTCACTGCATTGAAGAAAGAATTCGTCAAGAAGTAAAATGCAAGTAAGTAAAATTATCTAATTATGTCATTTGTAAAAGTGAATTTTTGAACGGAATTATATTGTTTCAAGAGTATTTTTTACATATTTGTAACTTTGAAAATATTATTTATAATATGTTGAATTGTCAAACGTAAATGTTTTAAAACTGACCTTTAATTATAAATTGATTGTCAAACAAATCACTTTAATCATTTATCACAATAATAGCATTCAAACCAATTTTCATAACAGCAGCAGAAGAAGCACAATGTCATTGAACATATGTTGAAATTCTTCTAAGAACTTCTGAAATGTGATTTACAACAATCCAATTAAAAAAAATAGCCCCAAAAATGAAAACAAAACAAAACAGATTATATCTTCCAAAACAACAACAATCGAAAAAGAAGTACAGTATCTATACTCTAAAAATCAGTTTTTTTTGCTAAATCACTATTTTTGCTAAATTACCGATTTCCTAAGATAAAGTACAGTATATCGTTAAATAAAGAATACTTCTGAAAATTAAAAGTAGATAATTTTATTTAGTTTAAGAAAATTCAGAATTTAAGCAAAATCGCAATAATAGCTTGTTACATAAGGAGTCGAAATGACAGGTTAAAATTTAGATAAAAATAATTGGCTATTTTATCAATTGAGACAATCACTAAAATTAAAATGGAAAATAAAATAATAATAATAAGAATTTAAAAAAAAATATCTGTCATACAGGGTGTTTCAAAAATACACGGCATAATTTCAGGTATGTATTTCCCACATGTAGACAATCAAAATAGTTCATTACAACATATGTCCGGAAATGCTTCATTTCCGAGTTATGGCCTTCACAACATTGAAAATCACCGGAACGTTTTTCGTTCCGCCGGTCGTTGCCATTACAGAAGATGTTCAAAATGACCACCTCCTGCTTGAATACAGACCTCACATCGATGTCTCAATGACCTGCGAACACGATCCCACACTCCAGGAATGTTGCGTATGTCCTCAGAACGTGCCACAATTCGATTCCGAAGGGATTCCAAATCAGGCACCGGAGACGAATAAACCAATGATTTTAAATGGCCCCACAAGTAGAAATCGAGAGGGTTCAGATCAGGTGAGCGTGGAGGCCAAGCAATTGGGCCACCTCTACCTATCCATCGATCAGGAAACGTTCGATCCAAGTACCGGCGAGCCGTACGACTGAAGTGTGCAGGAGCGCCGTCATGCAAGAAGTGAGCGTGCTGACGATCGATCAGTGGAGTGTCGTCATAAACATGAGGTATGGTGTTTTCCAGGAAGTTTGTGTACGCCTGCCCCGTAAGTCTGTTTACAAGTACATGGGGTCCAACTAATCGATCACCAATGATACCGGCCCACATGTTGAGGGAGAACCGCACCTGGTGATGAGATACAACAGTTGCATTTGGGTTTTCATACGCCCATACATGCTGATTGTGGAAATTTGTTATGCCATCTCGTGTGAACTGTGCTTCATCTGTAAATAATACTAAGGCAGGAAAGTTCGGATTTGCAGCACACTGCTGCAAGAACCACTGACAGAACCTAACTCGTGCAGGGTAATCTGCTGGTGACAGCGCCTGTACACGTTGCAAATGATAAGGATACAATTGATGCTCTTTCAGCAGTCTCCAGACAGTCGTATGGGGAACATTCACTTGCAACGCTAACCTTCGTGTGCTGACAGAAGGAGTTCTGTTCACAGTCTCCAGAATCTCCTCCTGTTCTTCTGGAGTTGTAGACCTTGGTCGTCCCCTTCCCAATCCAGGAGAGTGAAATTTTCCATACTCGCACAGACGGTGATGGAGACTTACAAATGTCTTCCGATCTGGACATTGTCGCTGTGGGTACCTCTCCTGGTACAAACGACGAGCCAGCGCAGCATTGCCGTCTGCCTTACCGTACATGAAGTGCATCTCTGCCAGCTCCTGATTTGTGTACATGACACACAGTCGAACGCCAAACACACCACTGAATTTAACCTTCGCCTCGGAATGATCTGTCAGAGTGCCCTCTTAATGTGTCCTTTGACGGCAACGACCTGCGGAAAGAAAAACGTTCAATGAGACATCGATGTGAGGTCTGTATTCAAGCAGGAGGTGGTCATTTTGAACATCATCTGTAATGGCAACGACCGGCGGAACGAAAAACGTTCCGGTGATTTTCAATGTTGTGAAGGCCATAACTCGGAAATGAAGCATTTCCGGACATATGTTGTAATGAACTATTTTGATTGTCTACATGTGGGAAATACATACCTGAAATTATGCCGTGTATTTTTGAAACACCCTGTATATAAAACCAAGCTTGTTATCACCGATTAAAAATGTTATGTCTTTTTTTTTTATGTAGAATTCCCATTTTCTCAGAAGATAATCTACCGTTGTGTGAAAATGAAGAAGCTTATAATAATTCTGTGAAAATAAGTCAATCAATTTTTTCTGATACGACAAGAGAGCATTGTGGATGTCCAAGGAAATGCACAGAAACGATTCTTTCTATGCATCTAAAACTTCATAAATTTCTATTTAATCAGGTCGCTCCTTTCTTTGTTTTTTCGACGAACAAACTATTGGAAATAAAGGAATTTCGACAAAGAAATCTGTCAACATTAATATTAAATATTTTTGGAAATCTTAGCTTGAATTTAGGAATAACTGCTCTTGGATTGTTTGAAATTATTGAAGGAATTTGGTTTATTCTGTTCAAGAGAATAAAAGGAAGAATAATTTATTGAAGCTACAATATTATCACAGAACAACTGAAAAATGATTGAGAAATATCAGATCATTAAACAACAATTTACTCAAAAATATTTAATAAGTACTAATATATAATGGCATAGATTAAGAATTGAAATCAAAAAAAGAAATATCAATGAAGCTTACAACTCGCCAATTTTTTTTATTTTTGTTATATAAATATATATATTACGACTACTTAAATTAGATTAACTGTAGTTTCTTTAAACAATTTAAAAGGCTAACAATTTAATTCTTTCGATATCTTTTACTTTCGAATTATTCAACCCTACGCATCGCCTTATGAGGATCTGTATGATTGTTTATAAAAATATATTCTGGAACAGCAACATCTCCAAACAATTTGTTGTATTCTGGAATTTATTCTGAATATCTACAGGCGTAGAGTAAGTCCCTGTAGGTAAGACATATCGATCAAATGTAGATCAATTCACTACAAAAATACTACAGGATGATTTGGGTTGCAGTTGAAAAGAAGTAATTAGCAAAAAATTTTCGATAATCTGAACGGAACTTATGTGGAGGATTGCATTCGAATTGCAAATATGAAAAAGGTACTAAGTCATAGAAATACCAAACTGAGAAAACACAAAAAAACCTTTCACATTCAAAACTAGAGCCAGCAATTAAAAATCCATTGGTGTGGTGTGAAACGACTGTGAAGCCGACCCATGCCTGTCATCTGTTTATTTTTAGGTCAGTATGCAAATGTACAAAGACATAATTAAAAATTTCGACTTAGTACCTTTTTCCAGATTATGGGTGACTTAGGTACCTTTTTCCATTTTTTGCAATTATATTGTCGCAATTTTGCAATTAAAATAAAATGTTTTATTTCATTTTTTTTTAGTACAAACTTAATCATATATATTATATATAGTATCGTATGGCAATGTAACACTAGTTCAAAAATAATGAAAAAATGTAAATCGGTATTCAAGTTTTTGACCTCCTCAGACTACTGGAAAAGCCTGATTTAGTTCCCATTTAAATGATGCATGGGGTGAACACAATTGAACCCATTGTCAGTCCTAACTCAAAATGTACAAAAAGTTGACTTAGTACCTTTTTCACATTTGCAATTCGTTTATAATCTCTGCTTACATAATCTAATTTTTTTTAATTTTTAAATATTGTTATTTCGAATTGTGTTGTCGTTTATATTTTATGTTCAGCATTTTCACACACGTTAATAAACATCACTCTGCTTATATACTTAAAATATTTGATAAGTAATATTGTATGACGACAGAAATTAAGAAATGAAGACAAAGAAAGTCGACTGACGGAAGGGAGTAACTGTGTTTGCTTACATTAAATAAGCTGTAGTTTCTGTTAAGAGGACCTGCTAGCCATTTAATTCTTTACTTTCCGGTTAATACAGAACAATTGAAAAACGATTGAGAAATATCAAATCATTTATTAACTGTTACTCCACTAAATGAAGAACAAAGAAACAATATTGCTGCGAGATTAGTGCAGAACGCATACTGGTTTTGCAAAGCACAATTAGAAATTAGACCTAACAGAATAGAAATCTTAAAATGATTTATTATGGTGGTCATTAAACAGTTCACAATTTCCATACAATAAATCTTTCTCAAAATTATATACTTCAACACTGTTCTCAATGTGCAGTTTCACTATAATCTTGAAAACTCTTTAAAACAACAATAGCTTTTCACAATAGTGTGAAATATCAGTTCCTTCATATGGTATCGACTTAATAATTGAGTTAGCACGCTTCTATAAATTTGAGATACACTGGTATAAAGAATCACTAAACTTTCACTATTAAATGCTTCTTACATTTAATACACTAATCTTATAATCGAGAAAGTTATATTTATACTATTCTGAATTATTCACTATTCTACAAATGGCTTTTAGGTAATTCACCTATGTGAATAACGAAAAACGAAGCTACGTTATTTATGGCTATAATACACTTATCTTGTATGAATAGCAGCACTAATATACTATCGAGTAATTCACTAATAATGGCCTATCACTTTCACCTTGCGTGATTCACCCCATGCATCATTTAAATGGGAACTAAATCAGGCTTTTCCAGTAGTCTCAGGAGGTCAAAAACTTGAATACTGCTTTATCTGAGTTATAAAGCACAGAGTTCACTGCCAACGGAAAACTACTTGTATTACACTGCTCGTTGCACTCTGCGTTAACGAACGTTCTTCCCATCCAAAATGGAAATAAGAATCAGTACTTACAGTAAGATGGCTTCTATGGCTTATTCACCCGTGTGTAGATAGGTCCAATAATGATGATCCAAGCTCCACCAGTCTTCATTCGAACGTAGTATCCACTCTCCAATCCTCCTCTTGGAACAGGTTTGGAATTGGCGCTTCCTAAGTCGTCAGCTGTATCCTTCACCCCGTGTCTTAATGGAACGGGTCGGCTTGCTGATTATTCTCGGCGCACTTGAATTAACGTTCGCTGAATGCTTTCACTTTAATTGAATTAATAAATATGGAATTTCTTCTTCCAATTATTATAAATAGTTCAATTACTTCTATCCTAATTAATTGGTGACTTTCCAATAGTAATTCTCAATTGGATCAGGTTCAAGTTCTCGAACCAATAGGTAAGAAGTGCTTGCTTCTCTTGGTGACGTCTCAATTCCAGTTTTCGTAATGGATGGTTTAAATCACTTTGAGAAGTAATAATAATTAATAATACAAAAGTTCCTTTTGTCTTCAATATTAAATATTCTTACTCTTCTTTACTTTCTCCGTCTTTTAGGAGTTCCGTCAGTTTTCCGTTCTAATTAAATCTTCTAGGTTATGCTTCAACGAGTCATTCGCTAACCTTCCTATTCTTCAGTTTAGCTTTCTCGACTTGAGACTATTTAATTCACACGTAGTATCCTTTCTCCGTGACTTACTGACCTTCAGTTGTAACTGACGAATTGATTCCGTGTGTAGACTGACATCTCTCTTTCTGTGTCTGTCTCCTAATTGTCTCTATGACTCTGTGTATAACTCTGTCGTATCTCTCGATGTGTGCAATGGGACTGGCCCGTAACCTCTCTTAATACGTAACCACTCGTTACGTCAGTCCACTTATTTAAATATTTAAATTTTGCTTCGTTGACTTTTACAACGCTTAAGGAAAAAAAAAATCTTTTCAAGCATATATTTAGTTTAATTATTTACTTTCAATAATTAAAACTTGAATTTCTACTACTAGTTCGCAACAAATATTAATGAAACTTAAAAAAAAAAATTATAACTCATTCGAATATATATTTTGACATAATCTGCCAAGAGCCCGGATACGAATAAATAAATAAATAAAACATGTAATTTAAAAAGCAAAAACAAATAATACAGTGAACATTCTTGAAACAAACACTCGTAACATTTACAGCTGAATCTTCAGAGAAAGACAGAGGGTAATGTTTTTAGAGACATTGCTAAATTATACTTTGGTGCTTCAAGAAAAAAAATTAGGATTTCTAATATTCACACTGTTTGCAAATACTAGGAGTTTCTTTATTGCAGATAAAATCTGGAACTTTATTGTACATCCCAGTGTAGTGGAAGTATAAAACATAATTTCTCAGTAGAAACTTGTTTTTACAGTGGAACCCCGCCATTCGTCCGCCTCTCTATTCGTACAACTCGTTATTCGTACAACTTTTTCAAGTAAAATTGAACTCGCCATTCGTACGCTTGCTCGCGATTCGGACAGCGTGACGTTGTTACTGGCCGCGCCACGCGGTCGCTTCAGTTCAGTATCGTGCTAGCTTCCGTACGCTACGCATCATCCACGCAAGCTTCGTGAAACTTTGTGATATTTTATTGTTAATTTTTGTTATTTTTATTAAAAATAGTGCAGCCATGGGTCTAAAAAAGATTACTGATTAAACTAAGCCGAAAAGGAAAGCAGTGAGAACGACAATTGAATTGAAAAAAAGAATCGTTGCGAAGTTTGAAAGTGGAACTCGTGTCTCTGACCTGGCAACTCAGTATGGCATGGCAAAATCAACCATATCTTCTATACTGAAAAAGAAAGAAATAATAATAGAGGCCTATATATTTATTGTTTTCATCGTTTTTATGTATTTTAAAATATTATTACAAAGGTTTATATAAGCAATTATCTGTGGGTCTGGAACAGATTAATCCAATATACATTATATCTTATGTGAAAAAATGATTTGCCATTCGTACAAATCGCCATTCGAACTGCCTCCTGGAACGGATTGTGTACGAATAGCGAGGTTCTACTATATATCTAAAGGGAGTGAAACTTTTATTTATTGTTCCTATGTGTTGTATTACTGTGTTTCAATTGAGATCATTACTAAATAAAATAATTTAAATAGACTAATTATTACTATGCAGTACATAGACACAGAAGTCTTAAGACTCTCCAAATTAGAACTTATATTAAGAGTACATGTTTTCTTTCTTTTCTGTGTTTTGAAGTAAAAATATATGTTACGAAGGGATGCCACTAAACTAAGCGTACTTTTGCATGTTTGTTATTAATTTTTGGATTTGGTTTTATTCTTTTTTTTTTACACTGAAAGAAGCGAGGAAATTGTTGAAACTGACATATATTGTTTTTTCCGTTCCGAAAAAAAATTATCTGGAGAATTTTTTTTTTTTTTTTTCAGAATAACAGAGTAAGAGAAAAAAATAAATATATTTAAAAAACATTATTGTAATTTTGCAATTGAATACATACTTGAAATTAAATATTGTAACATACTTTTTGTCTTTTTTTCGAAATATATATATGATTGTAAATAAATTAAATATAAAAGTTATTCATCTACAATATTAGTGTATTTCAAAATTATACTAAAGAAATAATTCTTCTACTGCATATTTATATAAGAATAATATATATGTGTAAGTGTGTGTATTATCAATCACTACTTTTAATATGTTTGGACATATTAATTTTTTTAACAACTAAATATATATATTAAACCTGTAAATTTGAATTAAAATCATAATTAATATCCATTACTAATATAATAAATATAATTCTATGTTGCAGTGATAGTGTTTATGTGTTTCGGTGATTGTTTACATCAATTATATTACACATACCTTTAAACTTGAAGATATAACAGCTTAAAATTAGGAGTTGACTCCAAGAATGAATTTTTTTGAGGATAGTTTTTAACTTGACTTTGGATAATTTAATTAAGAACATTAAAGAAAAATAATGTCTATAAAATTAAATTGTTAGTGAGCTTCAATAAAGGTTGGTTTTTTTTTTGCTAATTTTAAATGCATGTACCGATGAACAGGCTGCTCCACCACAAATATGTAAAGATTAACAATTAAATGTCTATATTTACTTAATTTGATTCAGGATTATCAAATTTGAAGTATAAGGTAGTTTGATGGGGAATTATCGAATTTGTATTGCAGAGCCTCAGGGACATCTTAAAAACCCGTCAGATTTACGAACATTATAATTTATTACACTATAAAAATATTAAAACTATTCTATATATTAATTCATTATGACCGATGGTTTTTTGATACTTCATTTTAGAATATTAAAGTATTCACAGTTAGGAAATAGTTTTTTAAGTATATAATTTGATTCTTGAAAATTCATATTAATTATGTAATATTACATTCTAACCCATAAAGCAGAATGTACGTGACATCATGCTGTAAAATACAAGATATACTTACTCACAAATAGAGCTACAACCAGATAGGATTAGTCGCTAATTATTTAACAAAGGGTTGGAAGATCAAAAGATTAAGGAAAAGTTAAAAAAATCTTAAAGTCTACTTTCTTTAAAATATAATTTCCTAAATTTACTTTACTGAAAATGAGAAAAGCGCAAAAGCTAATAGGCCAGTCAATAAAACCATCAAACATCGCAAACGTGCATGTATCTACGATTTTTTTATATGTTGTTAGGACCCCTGAGAGTAGTTTATACCAAAGTTCGTAACCCTGAAAACCCTGTGCTACTCTTGTGATGTTCGAAAAACTGCGAAATTCGGCCATCTGTGTCAGTTTTGTCGAAAAAAAACACCGGAAGGAAGCATTTCTCGGGTATCGTCACTATACTCTTGTAAAGCAAACTAAATTTGCTACAATTTGAGCCCAACTCGAGCTCTCTCTGGTTGCGGAGATATAGCCAGTCAAAGATGGAAAAAAGTGGAAAAGTTATCGGTAGGGTCATGTTCCAAGAGAAGTACCGGCTAAACTAATGGTTCTACAGAAAGATCATGAGAAAAGAAGTTGTAGAGAATTGAATTAGCTACAATTTGATTTCAAAATGATGCCTCTAGGCCTCATAGTTTCCTCAAAAACTAAAACATAGTAAACATCGGAATTTGGAAAAATGAGGAAAACATTGTACTGAATCATGTTGGTATGTATTTCTTAAAAAACACGTGCAACAAAATGAAGTTAACATTGTAGATGAAACATATGGCTTCAAATAAACATACCCTAAACAAATAAACGTAAGCAGAAAATAAACGGAAACTTAAATGTAAACAAGATAATTCTATGTACACAGTCAAGCATAAACACCGCAGTAGTTTAGAACTTCGCTCTTTTGGAAGGGCCGGGTCTCATCAAGTCTGGGTCAGTGGGGGAGGGAGTGGGAGGATGCATGACATTTTCTGGAGGTGGAGGCGGGTCATTATATGATGTTGGGTCGTCCACATCCTCATCCTCCTCGTCCAGGACGATAGGGGTGACGTTTGCGCAACTGCGCTCTTGGCAAAAGAAACATAGGATAGAGCACTTGAGCCCTGCCTTTCTGTAAGTGCACGACCCTAAGCACCCTTTCTTGCATTTGCAAGCCACCATTCTCAGCAGGATCTGAGGAGCGGGCTCTGCACGCATTGTGATGGGCATGAGACCTTGTTTGCTGGTGACCCATCCCCAATCACAAGGGTATTTGTCGACCCCCAACCATTTTTGCACCTGGTGGTAGGTCCTCCACGAATGATATTTTGCAGCCTCTGTGGTGGGGGGGGGGGGGAGGCGGACAAGGCTGACTTTGGCCGTTGCTGTCGATTTTACAAATGCTGAGTATCGCAGGGTTTTCAGCGTTCCCACATCTCCGCCGTACAGGTTGATCAAGATCTTCTCGCCAACATTTCCTACTTCGTCCTGGTTGGAGTTTCGATCAAGAAAAATGCTGGCGAGATCTATCCAGTTGGGTTTTTTTTTTTTGAGGACGTTGCACCACTTCATGTTGCCTTGCCAGAAAAGGGCAGAGGTCGTATCACACCCACTGATGGCATGCAGGAACAAAATCATCCCTCGTGGAACCTTCATATCTCTACATGTGAAGGAATTTGCTATATAGTGAGCACACTCAGACCTACCTCTGCCGCCTTTCTGGAAGTACACGTTCGTCTGACCAGAGCTTAAGCGGTTGAGGAGGACCAGTAGGTCGACGTCCTCCGCAATGATGAAAACTGGTCGAACGATGAGCTCTTGGAGAGTGCAGTCATCACTATATCAGTATCGGCGTCTTCTTGAGATTGATGTGCCTCGATTCCCTGCCTCTCAAATTCAGTACGCATCATTGTGATCAAGCGGCGTTTGTTAGATTCATTGGAGAGCAGTTTTGACGGGGAACTTTGATGGATGTTGATTCATCAAACAAAATGTCACTGCATGAGAGAGAAGCAGAGCGTCGCAGGCGTTCGGCTGATTTAGTGCTCCTGATAGATGCATCGTGTGGGTATCCATGAAGCACCACAGCTACGTTTGTACCAAAGGGGTTGAAAACGTAGGTAACGTATCCCGCCACAATGGCTCTGACTGAATCTTTGCGATGCCAGATCACCTTGTGCTGGAGGTAACCACCATCGACCATTGTGAACGCACTGTTTCCTGGGATGATGTGTTCCGTGAACGGTGTAAATGCTGAATAGAAGGAGGATTTCATGCCCTTGCGCATTCCTTCTGGTGAACAAGGACAACGGATACGGTGCTAGCTCATACGCAAAATGCTGCTTCAATTGTTCATCTGATTGTTTTGTCGCGATACTCGCCCGTATTATCGTTAGATTTGTGGAGTACCTTAGCGGGACTGATCTGCATTACGGGGTTATTATATATAGTATATGTATTCATATATTGTGTAAATTTGAATGTCGGATTATGTATGTATGTTTCTTTGAAGCCATATTTTCCATCTACTAAGTTAAATTCGACAAACCTGATACAAGTGCCAGAATTTCGCATTGTTTCTAGCATCACAGGAGTAGCACAGGGTTTTCAGTGTTGCAAACTTGGATATAAGGGTGAATCTACAGAAAACCTGCAATTTCAGTCTAAAAATTTTGAGATTTTAAATTACAAGATTTCCTTTTCAAAAAAATTGAGATGATTGCTTTTGATGTTTTTACATCCATAATATATGTGGTTCAGGTCAACGCATTTTGGTTAATTTTAAAAAAATAAAATAAAAAAAAATGATGGTAGGCTATGTCCATAGAAGTGACTTGTGCTAATAACGATGTCGAATTTTAATATAAATTATATTCCAATAGTGAATTTACGTGGGAAAAACTATGAAATAAATAAATAGAAGACTATAATTTATGAATTAAAAGAACTTTTTATCAAAAGAGGAAATCAAGTACAATAAAAATAAATCAAACTGTCAATCTTAAACGTCTATAAAAATGTTAATATATAATTACATATATCATATATTCTATGTTGATGAGGTTTTAATAGGAGGTAATAAAGTAAATTGTCTTAAGATCCCATAACCTTTTACTTGAATAAAAAGACAAATATTCCTGTTTACTTATCTCTTCCTACGACTTTAGACTTTATAGTGTACCAGACTATTATCATTTAACAGAGTAAATTGACAACACAGACATTAATTCACATAAAGATGATTTTAATATATAACGGAAAGTTCTTTTACATCTAAAATAGTTTCCTCAAAAACTGAGTCCTTTTCAACCTTCACTTGTATGAAAGCTTTAATTACTATATTTAAATATTAACATGTAAAGTCTTTTCGTTAATATTTAATCTTTCATATTTATAGAGTTCTATTCTACACTTTAAAGTTCACTGTAGGATTATCTCTTTATTCCTATCTTATATTTCCTATGCTCTACATAATCTTTATCTTTAAATCTTGACAATGATACTTTACACTGTATTCTTTAAACTTTCAATATTCTTTTAATCCTTAATTTGATTTTTAATCTTTACTTAATCTTTAAGTCTTTAGATTAATCATTAATCTATGTTCTTTATAGAATCTTTATTAACTCTTGATTCATCTTTATTCTCTTAGAATACTTTGAATTACTTGAACAATCTTTATTCTTTATAAATCCTTAATTCCCTCGAATAATCTTTGTTCTTTAGAATACTTTAATTCCCTCGATTAATCTTTATTCTTTTGAGAAACTTTACATTCTTCGATTAATCTTTAATCATAACATAATCTTTAAACCTTTTATCCGTTGATGACTTAGATTCTATCCACGAGAAAATAACGATCCGAAATAATAAATGGAATAATATTACCTATGTTTAATCCAGATATTAATCGTCAGTTCCTTTCATACCCATGATTCGATTCATCGTTGTGTTACCTAGCAACCAATAACTCCTATAAAATATTTAAAAGGAATATTAGTGTCTCTTAAGCCTGAAAGTGAAAATCCTTAATTCACATTTCAAAGGGATCATTCCGTTTTATGCAAAATACATCTTGGTCCTTTAGTTGCATAAAAAGTAGAATACTTATCAATTCCTTAAGTCCTAAAATATCTTGTGGATAATATTCTTAGCTTAGTGTCATCATTTCACGAAGTCGGAACCAGAACTTCAATGGCCGAAGCCTACAACACAACTTTCAAACGAGAGAGATGCAATCTTTGTTTTACTAACAATTGATCCTAAACAAAGGTTGATGACTTTCTGCATATAGCGTTGAATTGTCCTTTTAACAATTACTCTTTTGATGAACGTGTTCCTTTATGATGATTGTCAACTAACATCATTTCTCCAACAATATTGTATATATTTATATAATTGTAAATATCCTTATTGGCATTTAACAAAGGCTGGAAGTAAAAGACAAGTCTTCGTGAAAAACATAGTAGCCTATATTGTTGATGATCATCACTTCCATGGACCCCAAATGTCCACGGAAATGATGTCCACGGAAGTGACGAATACTTATGTTTCTTGGCCCATGTGCTCTTCATTTTGAGGTTAGGAACACGTGTCATTCA
The DNA here is from genome assembly GCA_023159025.1 of Thereuonema tuberculata. Classification (NCBI taxonomy): domain Eukaryota; kingdom Metazoa; phylum Arthropoda; class Chilopoda; order Scutigeromorpha; family Scutigeridae; genus Thereuonema; species Thereuonema tuberculata. The sequence continues at coordinate 10,941 of JAFIDM010126609.1, read as the reverse complement.
GAAAATTAAGTTTACCATATTTCAATTGTTATGCCTAGAAATAATCATTTTTCCATAGAAAAATTAGGTTCTAAACAAGACCACAGAAGTGACGGGATGAGCTGTGCAAATGACGAAAAATGAATAAAAAGGTAATATTTTCCTAACAAATGTGCGACTCAGACGAATAAAATCACTTCCCAATCCAAAATCGCCGTGTAAACTTTTGTTTTTAAGTGAAATGGAAGACAACTAGGGCATCGGATGGATTTTTTAGAAAGTTTAGGAATGTCCACAAAAGCGATGGCAAAACCTTGTGACAAGACTTTAGGTTGCAAAAAATTTTTACTGATAATTCGAAAAAAAATTTCACTCAATATTATGTTAAATTTATATATTTTCTGATTTCACAATATATATATTATTTGAAAAATATTAAAAAATAAAGCAGTTTGGATCTTTAGAAGCTATCCAACTGTAGTTGTGACAGTCCACGGAAGTGACGAATCACCTTCTGAGGACAACTTTTTTTTTTGGAAATTCCATACAATTTGAAAAAAAATATACTAAACTGTAGTATATTTTATACTTCAATGTGTGATTTTGAAAAATGACAAATATTTTCAAACATTTTCAATTTATTGCTCTGTGACACGAATTACAGGTTTTCCGTAGATTCACCCATAAACTACTCTCACGGGTACTAACAATATATAAAAACCTTCGTCGATACATGCGCATTTGTGATGTTTGCCTTTTTTTGTGTCGATATTGACTGGCCTACATTTTTTCGTTTTTGAGGAAACTATGAGGCCTAGAGGCACCATTTTGGAATCAAATTGCAGCTAATTCAATTCTCTACAACTTCTTTTCTCATGATCTTTCTCTAGAACCATTAGTTTAGCCGGTACGTGTCTTGGACCATGACCTTCCCGATAACTTTCCAGCTTTAGGAAAAAGTTGCCTATCTTTGACTGGCTATATCTCCGCAACAAATAGACTTAGAGAGCTCGTGTTGGGCTCAAATTCTAGCAAATTTAGTTTGCTTTACAAAACTATAGAATAACGATAACCGAGAATCGCTTCCTTCCGGTGTTTTTTTCGACAAAACTGACACAAGTGCCCGAATTTCGCAGTTTTTCGAACATCACAGGAGTAGCACAGGGTTTTCAGGGTTGCAAACTTGGGTATACACTACTCTCATGGATCCTAACAACATAAAAAAATCGTAGATACATGCGCTTTTGCGATGTTTGCCTTTTTTTATGTCGATATTGACTGGCCTATAAAAAAATATTCAATTTCAAAATACAAACAATACAAATTTTCTTTTTCTGAAAAAAATTAATTACATCTTTATTACTTACTGAAACTAAAAGAATCAGTTTAAATCCAAACTATTATATGGAATAACTAAAAGGTATAAAAGTTCTATGAAATAATAAATTTATTATTTTAATTCCTAAAAATTCCTAAGAATTGAATTGTCAGTTTTGAAGGGTTTTTACTAGCATTGGATCTCGTTATTCTAATAACTTCTTTAATTCAAATTATTGTTCGTGGATTTTTGACATAAAAATTGATACTTTTCCTTTTTTTTTTCAAATTGGATCGTGATTTGGTTTTTGACTTACTTTATTTTAAATTAGAAATTTTGAAGCAGAATTCGTCGTCCAACACATATAACTAGTTTAAAAATATTTATAACATTAAAAATTACAAAGGGACCACTGCCGGTTTCGTCTTGCCCGGACTTTGGGCAAGTAAAAAGGAAAGGGCTTATAAGGACATGTGCTTCGGCAACAAAATCACATGATTCAGAGAGAGACATCTGATCACTTGGCAGTCAGGTGGACAGAATCATCGAAAAAAGCCATATCCTGTCGTCTGGATGTTTCTGGAAGAAACCTTCCGATCTCATCATGAAGTATGGCAACGGAAAAACATCGAGGATACATCACCATCAGACACTGGGACTCGAGGTAAGTTAGCAAGTTCCAGAACAACTGGGACCTAAAAGAGAAACGGAAAGGGGAAGAAAGGAAAGGGGGGGGGGGAGTTATCGAAAGAGGGGAATTATTGGTCCAAAATCAAAAAACCCACCAACCAACCCCCTCCCATTTATGCACCGAACTTTTATTACAATAAAGCAATATTGGGCAATAGCTTGTACCGACAAAGAATAGTTATATGCAAGGGGATCTGTGCTAATGAAAAAGGACTTCTTACACTTACGAAGAAAATGATGTTTCTCATAAGCACAAGATCGGCATAGCTATTGACATCCAAAGAATGTCCAGTGTTCGTTACATGAACTACAGTATAATGATTATGTTCTTTATGGGTCTGTCGTCGTAGGATTTAATCGCCGAATTCTGCTGACTTTTATTGAAGACATTGATTTCATTTTGTTTGATTACGAGCATATTCACATGCCTCTTTATCATCGTTTTGTATACGATTTGGTTTTCTACAACGACTCTTCCGTTCAGCAAGAGATCCTCGGTACTTAGCAAGGAAAACCTGATAATATTAATTTCACCTTGGAGCAGGAGTCAAATAATAGTATTATCTTTTTGGTTGCCCTTGTTACACATGCTAATAACGCAACGGTTTTCAGTTCTGTGCCAGCAGACTCCTCTAATCAACGGAAGGCGAGCTCAATGATCTCATCATGGCTCTCGAACTTGTTAAAAATAAGGCAATTGACAGTTGGTATCAAGGTAACAATTTAACATTGGAATTTCCTACATACTCCATTAGTGACAACCTTTTGCACTTGAAATAATTCGAACAATTCTTTAAAACCGAAGGGGATTTCACTTAACCGCAAAAACATTGATGGCATCATGGATGCAATGCTGATGAGACACAGTCCAGATCAGTGGCGACTAATCATTGATGATTCAAAGACAAGTCTTAAAGCAGTCCTCTTACACAATGGAAACAAGTTATCTTCCATTTCTGTGCCATATGCTACAGCACAAAAGAAAAGTATTCAAATATGAAGAACATCGTAGTAAGCATAGACTACAAGCAATACCAATGGGAAGCTTGAGGTGATTTCAAGGTAATTGCCATTTTAGTAGGACTGCATGCCGGCTACACCAAGTACACTTCGAACTACATGAGGAAAAATGACCATAAAGATAATAATTAAAATCTGCAATGAAAAATGTTGTACATGAGCCTTTGATACAGCCAAGCAAAGTTTTTTTTCCTCCCGCCTCTAAAATTTCACTTTTTGAAATCATATCTGGATTTAACTTAAATCTTTTTTACGTTTGCTGGAACATGAGATTCCCACTAAAGAAGCCTCGTCTTATTGAGGTGAAAGCTAGTTCTAGACCCGTTTGTCTTGTTATGCTTGTGTCCAAGCTGACATCTGAATTTCTTCCCGCCAAATTAAGGTGACGGGAGTAAGAACATGGTGAGCGCTTCCATCAAGACATTTCGGTGAAGAAGCACATGTAGAAAGGAAATGAAGCGCTGCTTTAGGTGATTATTGCTTGATGATGAAAAGGAATGCTCCTGAAACAGAATACCGTAGATAGGAGATGGCGTTAATATTAACGAACCTTATATTTATATTTTAGTGTATATAAAACTGTGGAAGTACTATTATCTCAAAAATAAGAGGTAATCAATCAATTTCAGCATCATTTACTTGTTCAGCAACTCAAATAACATACAGATATCATATTCTATTCACGATAACATTCAATCATCCAAAATTTGTTGGCCAGTATTTTTTAAAAAGAATGTTTCAGAAAACATTCTTGAAATTAATTGATTGAGCAATGCTATCCAACTTCATCACCTTTCTTCTTTATTTGTTTACTTGTCTGTTTGAACGGGCATAATGGTAAATCGGCTTAATTTATTTAAAATTTTTGCTATCTGCATATCTATATTCTAAATTACATAAAAAAAACCTTTCTGAATTTGAATACAGGATGATTCAAAATGAAACATCCTAACTTCAACATAATGCTGGAGAGCATTAAAAGTTAGAATGTAGATATCAGAATGAGTCAAAACCTTACACGAAAATAGAGTTGAGAATTTAGAGGAACCAAGTACGTACAAATAAAAAAGCGAGAAGTGTCTATATTAACAAGTAGACAATATATTGTATTATGAAAACATTTCGAAATGTCTTCTTGAAGGTCGTTGCAAAATGCAATGTCTGTAGAATGTGAAAATTCATGAATCCTTTATTTTGTATTTTATTTACAGCAGTTGATATTGGCTACGCATGATATTGGTAACAGTTACCAATATTTTCACTTTGATGAATAACGTGAAAGAGAGGGATCAATTCTGTTCCATTCCCCTATTGACAACTGTCCAGTGACCCGGAATGGTTGTTTCCTAATAATGCTCTTTTAAGTAATGCTACCGACATTCAATTATTGTTCTGCTTCATTATTCATCAAAGAGAATATTGTGAAACAGAAATGAAAATGCATTCATGCGAAAAATGAAAAATAGTTGTGTAATGAATTTAATTTAATGTTCAGGAAACTAAACTGATAAGTTAATAGTATATATGAATATTTAGAATGCTAAATTCATTAAAACTTGAAAATTTAATTATTGTTTTATTTCAGCTTTCTGTACAATTCGTGAACTTTCAATATGGTTACTTCGCTGGGAAAATTGAAATTTCTATCTGTGGAAAAGAGATGTAATTACAAAAACAAAAAAAAAACATTAAAACCCCTGTTATCCGAAACGCCTCCGAAAATCGAAAATTCAAACAATAATACTGTACTGCACGGAAATAATTCGAGGGCGAGAGTGTGCTGAGCTATGGCTAGCGGGGAGAGGGGAGCGGTATAGTATAACACAGAAATACAGTATATGTGTTGTTGTTATTTTAGGTTCCCCTAAGATTTGTTGAACAATGCAATGAGTCAACGCCGGCTGACGTCGTTCTAATGAGGATGGAGGGACATCGCTGCTCGAAAATGTTGGAGGGACGCAAGAACCAAACAAAAATTACTGAGTTTTTTAAATGAGTAATTCATATGCTCCAAACTATTAAGTATAGAATACTGCGTAAAATGTAATTTTAACTTTAATAAAGAACATAAGAGATTTTTGAATTCGTTTGACCTTCAAAACCTTTCAAAAATACGTACAGTAATTACAATACAAAATACCGTATTAGATGTTCATGGCTTAACCGAAAAAAATTGTTATCCGAAACGGCTTCA
>JAFIDM010126608.1:140028-154052 GCA_023159025.1 Thereuonema tuberculata | reverse complement strand
TTAATAGGATTTCTAGGAGCAAATTATTTACAAGATATATGAAAGATATAAAGATTTACTGTTGATAATATCTTTATATCTTTATCAAGAAAGACAATCCTTAATTTAAATAATAACCAACATTGTATTGATTGTAATATGCAGTTATGCTATTGTAATTATTTCAATTTTTATTATATTTTATTTTACAATTATTGTTGTTGTATTTCTCATTAATGCTGTATCCTATTTGTTATGTATTCTTATGTTTTCTTTTCTGTTTTTGGCATTTTTATTTTAAAATTTTGCCTTGATAAAGAAGTCGCCATAAAGACTTCGAAAATTTGCCTTTGTAATATTATGTTATTTGGTGAAGAAAAGTTATTTCATAAGTTCATTGGTTTCTTTCTTCAAATGAAAAATATTAATTTTTTGAACTACTTGTAACACTAACACAATGCTGTTTTGCATCATGAATACAGCTCGGCGATTCAAGTTGTATTTCCTCAAGTAATGGACGATCTAGTATTGTTAGAAAAACCGCTCAACAAAAATTGAAGAAAAAAAACACAAATATTTGTAAGTAGATACTTACAACATCACTTGAAGATAAACAGATATAGCGTGTTGATATTTCGTTTTTTGATTCTGAATCATTAACTATTAACAATTCAGGTGGGTTGTTTTGAGTTTATTTTTTTCAGAAATAAAAATCGAATAAAAAGTACTTTTTTACTGAATTTTAATAAAAAATATAGAAGTAATTTTTTTGCTGTACTTTTTTCTTATTTTATTGTTAAAAGCATCAATACGATTTTTTAGTTTTCACAGAATTTGAAATAATAAATTTGAAGAATTGATTTGTATCATATCATTTCTTATAGAGCTTGTAGTCTAGCCGAATAGTGGTTGCTACTGCTGACCGAACCTCTTAGGATTTTAGAAAATAAGAAAAGAGATAACGTGGGGAAACAGTCACTCAACATTCAATTATTATTCAATTATAAATAGAATTCCGGAAGTGGGAGGCAAAGAACAACAACCAAGACTCTCCATAGGACTTTTAGAAACATTTCGCAACAATTTAAATGTAAAAGTTAGGGCGCGATCGGTTTCGAACGCCCTTATTGTGATCGTGTTCAAACGCTTGAAGACTAAGGGAGAACAACAGCTACATAAATCCCATTAGGCCACTAGCGGTTGTTCTCCTTTTAAAAGTCTGCCTTTTGTAAAGTATATATTTGTATTACACGTACTATATTGTTGCTTTTCACAATTTTAGTTTTGATATTTATTTATTCTTATTTCCGTTCTTTCTTTGTTCAATGAATACTGTTTGGGAAACGTTGGACTTGTAATTTAAAGAGAGTTTTTTTATATTATATATCTATTAGGAGAAACAATATTTGTTTGTTAAATTAATTAATTTTCATATAGTTATAAGAAATAAATATATTTTTCCTCAATGAAAAATCAGGTTTGATAAATTAAGAAAGTCTAGAGTATGTGCCTCTGGGTTATGAGATATTAGGAGCTTTCATCAGCTAGGGCCATCCAGTTATCAAATATTTTCTTATTGTATTTATTATTTAAAGTTTTAACGTAACCCTGCAATTGTCGTCTGTTTATGTTGTTATGTGAAAGATATGTTCAAATCCTATGAATGCTATGTTTGTTTCTGTGACTCCTCTTGGTTGAAAACTGAGGAATTATTTGTTGAAATGTTCTTCATTCTTCCATAAAATCTAACCCCCAATCTTTCTATCTGCTTAATACAGTATGTAAAATAGAAACCGATTCGGTATCCTTCCTTGTTCATCACACTTACCGTACCGAAAAATGGGGAAGATTTTCTTTTGCAAAACTACGACGGTCAAAGATTTTCTATGTAGAGGAATTCTTTTGTTCGCTTTTCACAATATTTATCCTATAAAATATTTTAAAAAGCTTAGGATGGAATAAGGATTACATGTAGATAATGCAAATATAGTAAGCACAAAATATTATGTGATTATATTACTTTATTAATTGCAATATTGATAAAAAACTTCTAGACCGCTGAGTCTTAATCTCTTCATTTTCAGCAACTCCCGTTTTAATCTCAGTGAAGTAATATGATCTAAAGTTTAAATTATTCATGCATAAAAAGCAGATGAGAGTACGTATTGTATTCATCTTTGTATGAGTATTGAACTTATTTATTTACCGTATATGCTTCAATAGAGGCCCCCGGCGTTTATTTGCAAAACTAGCCTCGGCTCCTGGCGCTTAATAGAGACCGGCTGCTATTAGAGGCCGGCCATTATTAACAAAAACCTTCAGAACGCAATATTTTTACACATAAATACCGGCTAATATTACAAACAGCTACTTTATTTGAATTTCACAGGCTACATAGACTATTAAAAATAAATGGCAATGTCTTTCTGTACCTTTCGCTGCTATTCGTCGTCCGAATCCGCAATGACGGCTTCATTGTTGTCCAGGATAATACACGGTCTTCACGTTCATCACTAACTCTCTTGGTTCCTCCTTCTTCTAACCGCTTTCTGCTTGAACCTTTGTCCACTTTCGCAGACACAAGATTATCATATTGTTTCTTCTACTTTCTGATTCTTTTCGGATCAACACCATAATGACGAGCGGCCGCTTTACCGGAAGTTTCTTTCGCGTATTCCACCACGCGAATCTTAATGGCAGTGACAAATGATCGTTTCGGCGGCATTTTATAAGGCAATGTACCGTAAGGTATTACGCACGACTATAAAGTTACGCTTACACTAGTACCGGTAGGCAAATATCAAAGACCCGGCTACTATTAGAGACCGGCTTCTATTTGGCCGTGTCCCCTCTGCAGCCCGGCGCTTATTAGAGACCGGCGACAATAAGAGCCTCGGCGATTATTGGAGCATATACGGTATGTAACTATGGTAATTAATTTTATAGAAATTACATTAACTCAATTTGTAGAAGTAATTAAATAAAATACATAAAATTATTTTTATAACTACAAATGAAAAGCTATTAGAGAAAATAATGAAGAACTTTTTTTATAAAACAGAGGTATTCACTATGTTGAAATTATTGAAATAATCAGTAAATAATTAGCTAGTGTACATAAATAAGTGACAAAGTTTGAATTTTTTTAAATAAAAATCAATTATTACAAGTTTATTTATTTATTCAAAAAAATTATTCTTTGAAAAAATCTCCAGCTCTCCTTGGAATTCTTAGGTCACTTCTTTGGAGGTTCCTCATGCTACAGGTTGTGAATTACTGACGAACCAGTTGTGGTATTAATGTTAAGAAGTTGAAGCAAAACAAGAAGATATCTCGTTACTGCAGTAAAAGGCCTGAAATTAAATGACATGTACTTATTTATTAGGTTCAGACCCTGTTTCTTGCCAAATTTCTTGCAGTCCGTTCTGTGTAAAGGAATCTAAAATGTTCCGTTTTCCGTTTGTTGAATTTTCAGTGTAGAAATCAGAATGAAAGAAGCAATAATGTTTCAAAATGAGTGATACCATTGAGGAAAAGTGGGTAACCTCTAAATGCTAAAATCGTGTCCCCAAATTTGCAGTGGGCCTTTCTGATTGATTAGATGATGGGCGCTGTAGAGTGATCCTAGAGCTACTCGGTAATCCATGTATGTAATGAATTGTAAATATTCCTAATTTAATCCAAGGCTACGACACAAAATCCATAATCGTATTATTGTACTACTAAAATTAATAAACTACAGTAGAATAATAATAAACTGTAATAATTTTATTTTATAAATTGTTAGTACTGAATAGTATTAATACATTATAATATTAGAAAGTAAATTATTTTTAAAAAAAAGCAGAATTCAAATAACTTTAATTAATTAAATTTCAGACATCTTTAGTAATATTGTACAAATCAGGATCAAGTTCCTGTAAAATATCTACTGTGTTATTATTATTTTGTTTAAATACGAATTATTTTTGCATGTAAGAAGGTTTACCGTGCATTAAATATAATATGAAAACGGAAAAAAAGTAGAGAATGCACAAATTCGTTTGCCTTCCTGCATTGAGCCATCATCGACTGCAATCTGAGACAGCTGTTTCCTCCTTAGTAGGACTCATCAGCCAGATTTAGCCTCGAGCATCAAGCTGAGAACATGTGAAAGCCTATGGTTCCTTCTCCCGCTCTCGGAAGTGAGCCTCGGAAAAAAGCAAGCAACAATAGAAAAATCGCTATAACCAATACAGCACAATTACCTTAGCCGGCTAAGCGCTGGGCACAAAAGGCATTTAATAAAAGAATAAATCGCTGTGACAATAGCTGAGATTTCTTTGGAGTAAATGAAGAATTTTAATATATTCATTATTAAATAATCTACTCCATGATGACTAGTGATTGTTAGCTATCTCGAGCGCGATGACTTGAGAAATATGATGGAGCTGAAGAAGCTTTAAGTGACACCTGCTCTACCTTAAGCCTATTAAATCTTATCCTATTTCGTCAGATTATTAACCGGTAAATTCTACTTTACATTGAAGTCATCATCTCACAAGAAGGATAAACCATTAATCCTGTTTCTAAAACGCTTCAAATAGGCAAGGAATTTCAAGTTCAGATGTGTCTCATACTTCACCGTAATTCAAGACTTAGTTCCACCTCCAGTGGCTTGCTGAGAACCCTGTCGCCATCATGGATTAAACATTTAGGCATTGTGAAGGTGTTGACAGAAAAACTGAGCTGAAGTCAGAACTGTGGTCACTTAATATTTGTAATATAATCTTCTAAAATTATATGTAATTCAATCCTTTCTCTTAAGATATATTTATAATCTCAGGAACTGAAAAGAATGATTAAATATTTTTTTCTGATCGAAAACAAATGATTTTTTGAGAGTGGTTTTTACACCGCCTTCGCTAAGCTTTTCAAAATTTACGTTTTTGCTACATCTCGATTTAGGGCTATGAAAGGATTTTGTTTTTTCATTTCAAGGAATTATGATGAAAACTATCGACATTATTTAATTTCACAACATATCAAAATATCCAACCCACAGCTTCCATCTTTCAATGAACTTGTATCATTAAAAGTTACAAAAGTGCTTTATTTCTACTGAACAACGTATCTGTCAAAATACATAACAAATTACAGAAGTGAGCAACATTATTGCTATTATTTTTGTGTTTATATTTTGTTGAACAATTCCGAATAAAGTAAGAATATATCAATCAGTTTCAGGCAACGTTGCACATAAAAAAAGATCATTTGTACCTAAAACTGGATTCGATTATGCTGGCAGATGTAGCCACTGCATTTCCACTTTAATAATGTTGTTTCAATGTCTTGTAATACAAAATATCTAAATGGCATTATTTTCAAAATATATATTTGGAATGATATTAAGGAATATTATGATAATGGGCCATTAAAATGTTTATAATTCCACGATATGTCCATAAATAAAGAAAAAGAAACAGTAATGAAAAATGTACGAATCTTTGCAGCCTCTTTGTAGTTTTCCTTTATATTTTATTGTAGTTACTTTCTACATACATATTATGGAAAATTCCAAGTCGGCTCGAGTAAACAGGTAAGAGCTTTTATAGTTCATAATAGAAGAATTTATTGAATTCTGTAAGTATTGAGGTAAAGTTTTTTTAATTCTCAATTTTAAATGTGACGAAAAAAAATTAATAAGTTCATGATATATTTAAATACACTAAAACCAAAAATAAAAATATATACTTAAACATTGATTTATCTAATTAGTGTATGACAACGTATGTTAGAATTTCAATTCCTAAAATCAACTACAAACGACATTATATTTTTTTGTGTTAATTGCAGTTGAAAATAGTATTATAAGGATGTCATACGAATTTATATAAATAAGTTTATCTGTTTCCTTTCCAGTTAGTATCTCTGAAACCTTGTAGTCTAATAAAGTATATATTTTCAAGATATATGCGTTCGTAATATATAAGATTAGTTTTACGGATGTCAGAGGAAAAAAAAAACATTCTATCACAGATTACTTCCACGTTATTTGTCTTTTTTTTGTTCTTTGTGTATACAAATTCCTTGGAATTTCTTCCAATAATAGTGCGTCCTTATTTCCTCAAATTATTAAATTTCACGAGAAAAAGATATTTTTATTATTTACAGAAAAACCAGATGTTTTACAATAATTTTATTATAATTATATATTACATATTTTCATGTTATTATATTCTTTCTTCTTTTTGTAATTTCAGTAGCCTGTTTTGTACGGAAATTTCTTTAAAGATGTTGTTGTTTTTCTTCGATCAAAAAAATAAAAAAAGCAGAGTAAATTGAATATGTAAGAAGTTTATGAAAATTTAATGGCTACATTATCTCATAAGATGGCGTACATGTTGATTCTTCCAGCTTGAAGATGTCTGTTAATGCTCCCACATTATTTTATTCAGTCCTATTTTTTTTCTTTCAATTTTTTTGCCTCTATTTCATTTGAAATACATTAATACTACCGCCTGTGCAGCCCTAGAGATAAACATGGAACGGAAGAGGTTTAAGCGACTTACATCCTGCTCTGAGTGCAAAAAGTTGTTTGCTGCAGTTCATAGCTACTCCATCAACCTTTTCTGAATCTTTGAATAAGAATCATAAAATTCACAAAGTTTACGAAATTTTCTTTCCAAGCTTACTGAATAGCATTAAAAATTACACGTATAATTATAGTTCTGGTAATTAAAACATGAAAATTATAGTTGTGATGCGAACTTTTAAGTCTCCACGCGAAATTTATACATGATGGTTTTCAGAAATCCTTATAAGAATGGTTTTAAGAAAAAAAGAATTAGGGGAGTAGCTTGAACATATAACTTTTTAACAATTTAGGAGGATAGCTGGACACTGAATACCAGTGATTCACAAACTTTTAACAACAACGCTTAGTCATAGCATATGATTCCAACACCTAAACTTATAAAGTACACAGGGTGATTCAAAATTCTGTCTACAAAATTTAAAGGTAGATCAGGAATACAAAAACAAACCAATGCCAATGTTTTAATAATTACTTTTTTATATCAGTTTTAAGAATAAACCAATTTTTTTTTTTTGTGAATTTTATAAATAAGGCATTTTGTGTTTTGTATTTTTGGGAAATGTGTCTGCAGAAATGCGACATTTATATACTATTGAAATGAGTAAAGTGTAATATTATTTATACACAAATGGAATAATGTTTTCATGATTGCTTTATTTTATAAAAGTTGCTCTCCATTTCTTTTTTATAAAAAAAAGCAAAAAATAAACTAATGCTAACATGTTACTATTGTTAGCTTCCAACAATACGATGGACTGCTTCGTCGTCATCATCAATTAAATAAAATAATAAAACGTGATCAATATATTTCGTAAGCTTTCTGTAAGCGTGCATTAAAGTTAAAGTATTCCACTATAGGCTCAAGGCCCTTACGGTCGCAGGAGGTATGGCTCGCAGCGCTTCTTGACGAACGGGACGAACTTGAGGTCGGATGGTCAGCCCGACGTCCACCCTCCTTTAAATCCCAGGAAAGAAACCCGGTACCCATTCTACAGAGGGATGGGTAGACCCTAGGACCCGTTTGGAGGAGAATGGCGCGTTGAAAAATCCCCGCCCTCCGCCGACGCCGGGAATCGAACTCGTTACCTCCAAGCCCCAATCAAGCGCTCTTACCACTCGGTTTCTGGGCCCACGTAAAAATGCATTAGCATACGAAAAAAACGATTATTTAACAATCTCAATTATTTTCCTCAAAAAGTACAAATTTCAATTAAAAAGAAGCGCAAAAGAAGAAGAAGCAGCAACGTCCACAGAAATTTACTTCAGATCGAATGTTTATTCGTCAATTCTACGTGTTATTTTTCAAAATACTCTCCGTTGCTTTATATGCATAATAGTTGTTCTAGTTCTACAAAACTCGAAGTCAGAGCAACGCACACGCCCAAGTCATGTCTGTGAATGGTTGCACTTCCTGTACGTGATATGCGTTTCACATCCGAGTTAGTAATTATTTAAAAAAAAAAAGCTTATTAATTTTTTGAACGGCCTCATACATTAACTAGAGTATCTCTGCTGCTTATTAAAGAATATTACTAACATCGACTTCTTAAAAATCTAATCGTAAGAAAGAAGATCTACATAGTTAGTTTTGAATAAACGTAATTGTCAAACCGACATTGAGAACATATAAGTTCGACTGTTATAAGCTAAATTCCGCTAAATTAGAAATTTAAAAATATTTAAATCTTTAGAATAAAAGCAGATATGATTATTAGACATTAGTAAGAAATAAATTATATTTTCTGAAAGCATTTCAATTGCTGTTAGAAAACAGTTTTGAAATACGTTTAACTTAAATTTTAAATTGGCTTGTTTAACTTAATCTTATGATGTAATGATAATGATGACATATTTCTCCTCAGTGGCAGAGTAATTAATTTATGTACATCAAATCGTATTTTAAAAATTCATTATGAGTTTAATTTATAAAATAGTTCTGTATATAATGCATTGGAAATTAAATTACTTCAATAACTTCATTTGAATCTTTTCTCTTCGCCACTGTTTGGTGGGTTCTGGTATACAAAATGATATTTGCTATAGCAAATAGCTTTTTATTCTACTTCTAATACGTTTTGAAACTGTTTAACAAATATTTGAAAAAATTATATCAAACAAATTTGAAAATAAATACCAAAAAATTTGGTAGCAATGCCTCTCTGGGGGCCAATCGATCTCTTCAAGAGTTTTTAGAATAGTGTCGTCATCACTGTTCAACCTTTTCCGCCATATAAATTCACATAGGTACGAATCCAACATGCTCCTATAAGCGCCCCAATGGGTTTTGTTCTTAAATTTCGTCTTTCCTCACATAGATTCCACTGACTGCGTATGAGCACTGTAAATTCCGCAACAATGTAGATAATCTTTATCAGATAGACGGTTGTACACTCCGATATTATTGTCGTATTCGTATTAGATATTATCATAGTGCCAAGCCCAACATACTGTTAAACAATGCGTATTTAAAGTGCGGCTACTTCGCTCTGGAACAACGATAACGTTGGAAGCACTCACGAGTTTCTCGTCAAAGTCCTCCGAAAGCCCACTGCTCTGACAATTTTACGGCCAACGTTATTTTTACTTTTAGAAAATAAGCTTTCATCTATTTCTACTATCACTCCCAGTCCTCCTATTAATAAAGTATCTTAAGCAAAGCATTCTGCAGAAACCTCTATCATGTTAACATTCCAGTCCGGAGAAGCGTTATTGTTTTTACTCTGTTCAAGCTTACAAAACAAAATTCCTGTATACTCGTGACTCTATGAATACACAAAAAATATAGTCATTTTGAAGTCTAATTTAGAAGCTGTGAAACACTAATTAGAACTTCTCCGCATCCTCGTTTATAACATCTCCATTTCTCTCTACCTCTTAATGTCAATGTCATGTCCAGACCTGAAGACCAATTTCTTTGCGCATGTAAAACTCGTTTGTCTTGTAGGAAACGTATTGCCGTTGTCGGTCTTTAACCGATGTCAATCAATCAAGGAAATTCCTTACAGAGATGGGGTAAAGGAACACTTCTGAATTTAACCATGTTAATGAGCAACAGATGGACAACTGAACTCAAGTGGCGGGAAGCTAACAACAAAATGGCGAGGAGATAATAGGAAAACTCCTTTCTTTTCTAAAGGAGATTGATTTTCTAAACCATCTGTATAATTGACACAATTGCTTACGTTATTTACGTAAACGCTAATACGGAATGCCTGGTACTGAAAATATTCAGATTTTGGATTCTTCCGGGTTTAAGATTATGGCACAGTGGGGTTGCAAAGAATTTCACAAATTTTCTTTCGTAAAGTTATTTTCTTTTTAACCAGAGTAGCGTATTATCTTCCTGTTGAAGGAAGAGAAATATTATATAATTTTAGAAGTCCAGAAGTTATTAAAAGAAGTTTATAAAGTTTATCAACATATTTATTAATATGGAAATATCTGAACCTTATTGTAACTACATTCCGAAAAATCAATTAGGGAGAAATGTAATCACACGATTATCGGTCCATTTCTTAATGGTCTGCGTAGGAACACAAAACATTAGGTTTGACTAATAAGAAAAAGGATTAGCCAAGATTCCTCGTTGATATAAAACCCAAAGATCTCTTCTATGTGATTCCAAGCAATTAGAATCAGTTTATGTTTGTAATGTTTCTTAGGTGACCAATGTATCCCTTACCGAAAAGAGAATAATGGGGCACAAATGTATTACCATAAAGGCAATATCATCTTGAAATTGAAATATTACGGACTAGGGAGGCTAAATTATATTTGAAATGATTGAAAGGTTTAAATCAATATTTTTTAATTAAATAATAAAATTAAGGATAATACTTATAATACGTAAACAAGTAACTAAATACAAGTACGCACTAAATACAAGTTTATATGATTGATACGCATCCATGGTCTTCAAAGTAAATTTTTATCTAAAGATCTAAAATTTGGCAGATTTGAAGTTTTAATAGTAGTCTATGGAATAGAATTTAGCAAGTACAAGTATTAAGTAGGTTTTAGTTTGACTGGATAAATAAGAGCAAGATTAAGAATCTCTTGAATTTGTTGCTTTGTTTTACACGCGTTTTCTGTTCAGAGTGAATGACTAACTTCAATATAATGAAAAATAGATACTGAATATTTATTTATTTGGTTATACAGGGACTGGAGAGGATAATAAAAGAAGATAGATCAAATACTGCAAACGAACAGTCAAGAACAATTTATGACTTTAAAAGTGTAATAAAAAGAGGATTTGTCCTTGTCCATGAAACGGATAGAGGTCGTATACTCCGCAAATAGTCTTCAATTATCAATGTAGAGGACACAGAGACGAAAGATGATCCGGAAAACGTTGAAGTGAGCAGCTCTAGAGAACAGATCTTAAAGGCTTAATACCTTCAGCTGAAAATTAAGAAGAATAATGTTATTTATTCCAATTAAAAGAATCATCAATAGAAGTTGTAATAAGAATATGTAATTTCTGAACAATATTCGGTTGTATACAACAATTATACAGACATTTTGGCTACAAATTATAACAGGATGCTGGTTATATTTTAATTGTGTTTCCACCTGACACTCGGTGAATTAAAAGACATTTCAGCACCGTTTATAAATAAATACTTCTGCAACACCTCATAATATATTGAAAAAATATATATTGTTATCATCAAAAAACTTGAAAAAGGAAGAAAGGAATTGTCTTCCGAAAATTTGTATTGAATATATATATTTTTTAAATACATTATGAGGTGTTGCAGAAGTATTTATTTATAATTATGTTAAGAAGAAGATGGGAGTTGAAGAAAAAGTATGGAAAAGCACCGTTTATATTTTGTGGGACCAAGATTTGAAAGTTTTTTTTTGTTTTGTTTTTTGCAATGCAATTAACTGACTGTTAAACAGAGTTCTTTAAATTTTTTCTGTAACTAGATTTGCATTTTTTTTTAAAATTTTAAACTGGATTTAAAGATTTTACACTTGATAATTAATCTGATATCATCGCATATTCGGACTAGGGTCATGAATTTTGTGGATTAGAGGTCGGATGGAGTTCAAAATAATTGTTTTTCATATTTTTAAGTTGGATCGTAAATAAGCAAGGGACTAAATTATTTGGGATGTCTTCAGGTATTGTACCTTTATGCGCGTACAAACAGACAAGCGATCGGAAGAACAGATTGACAAGCAAAGGAGAAAATGTACCGTTAGTTGTTTAATAAAGCAATGAAGAAGAATAAAATTACAGAATTTTTGATTGACTCACTATACTGGGTTGCATTACCCTTCAGCCATTACAAGACTGGCTCACTCTAAATAATAAAGTACTAATAAGCACAGAACAGATATACCAAACTATTAAATAGCAGTACATGCATTATCTGTTAAACTGTATATTCTTCTTTATTTTATATTATTCCCTGTTGACTAAGCTTCTTTATTTACGTATTGTATCAGCTATTTTATGCAGTTTTCCAAAGAATATACAGTAAAATGTTTACTCGAAGACTACCCTTCCACTTATTATCAATAAAATGAAAGAAAATTATTTTCAATAACAATGCTTATATTCGCTCAGGTGTTTAAGCCTTGAATCCCTATGAATTTTGAAGTCCTTTCCGTTTTGTTTTCAAATTTGTCGATGTCTGTTCATTTCAAAGCGATGGAAGGAAATAAAATTTCTCTCAATTGGTAACCTTTCATGTATCTAGAAAATTGAAAAAAGCTTCAAAGAAGAAAAAAAATCTTTGAATAATTTTTGGGATAAAAGAAATATATCTGGTAACGTTAAGCTTGAATCTTAAAATAATTGATGCCATTTTCTGATTTCTTTTGGAGATCACTGTTGCGAAATATTATTGATTTCGAATTTGAATATTCATCAATCAAAATTCTTTTTCTAGTAAAAGGTTGAAAAAGTTTCAGAACTTATTAGAAATATGTGTCTGATATAATGAAGCACATTGAGTAGTAAATGGATCAACAAAATAATATACTGAAAATGCTCAGAAAAATTAAAAAATTTTAAAGAAAAAAGAATCGCTACATTTTTTATTTTGCGATATTGGCTACATGTTTCTCATCTTGTTTATCGTGTGATAACTCAAATACTTTTGTCTTGTGTTTTTCTATTTGTCTGTTTAAATGTTTTTTTAATTATGGTTCATTTTAAAAAGCAGTCTCTTTTACTTTAGTGACCAACACTTCCAACACTCCAAAACTCCCTTGCTAAATCAATTATATGTAGTATTTCTTTAAACTTTCACTATGCTTAGGGAGGTACTACTGTCTTAAAATATGAGCCTGCCCCCCCCCCCCCCTTGTCTACAAAACTGAGGTTCCCTACGAGACGGTAGCTGTTTTATATCTTGTTTAGTGCACAGCATGAAACTTCTCTATTAATGAACGTGATGATCAGGCAATAGGGAAAGATCGACAAATTATCCGGCGTTCAGTGAAATGAGTCCAAAACATGTAGGGATTCTCCATCTTGCGTAAAAGTTGTAGACATTGTCGTTGTTTATGTTGGGGGGGGGGTACGATTTTGTTTTCCCAAAATTCTGGAGCATGTCATGATATCCCTAGGCCGTTACACAACATGTCACAGGGCCATTAAGAGCAGGCAAAAAAAAAGTAGTCCGATGATATTTGTGAATGTGAATCCACACCAGACAGTCACTTAGGAGAGTGCAGGCGAAGGTCCTTGAAAACACATGGATTTCCCATAGCCCAAAATGCGACAGTTCTGGGTGTTAACTGTACCGTTAAATAAAAATATGCCTTTTAGCTCCACAGGATGTTCCGCTGGATTTGTTTCTGGCAAGAGCGGTCAATACAAAGGTGAGTCGATTGTCCTCGTCGGCAGTAAGCAGCTGGTGTTTCTGACTGATCTTGTATGGAAACATGCATTATCTATCGCAGTACCTTCCACACTGTGCCTTACGTTAACTGCCGTGACACTGCACATGCAATACTGGCGCCAGAAATATTCACTGTTCGCCAACAGCCATCGCAACATCTTCAACGACTTCTTCAGTGACAGTCTTGGACCCTCTGACAGGTTGAACTCTTTTGAACTATGTTTTTTGGCATAATCGTTTTCCGCGTCCTTTGAATATTTTGTACACAAACTTTGGTGTCAATCCGCATAATGGTTACTGCTACAGAGCGCTCTCAATAGGCCGAGTTTAATTACGACTTCGTCTGTCAATGATACACAAATATATTAAATTTCAATTTTTCTATCTGCAAGTAAGCTTTTTGGTTTTTAGACATTTAAATTTACCTGACTTAAAACTCATCATTAGAATTAAAAGTTTGTAAATGGTCCCACTATCAAAATCTCACAGAATTAATAAACATAAAATATAGACCAGAACACACTTTGAAATAGCTAATGTTAAATTTTAAAACATTAAACGGTTGCATGTTTCGGGCAGTACTGCCACAGCTCATCATCAAACCT
>JAFIDM010126608.1:112059-130028 GCA_023159025.1 Thereuonema tuberculata | reverse complement strand
CCCTAACATTTCTATTGTTTCTGGGGATTATATGATTTAGTAGCACCCAAAGAAGCAATACTCCTTAATTAAAAAGGTTCGCGGTCTCCACTTTCGATGCAAATAGGGGCTCAAAATAAAACCAGGGCTTTCAATATTTGTTGTGTGTGTTCTGCAATTGCATTTTAAGATTTGGACAAAGATAAAAATATCTTTTTATTGGTATTCGTAAATCTGATGATTTGACGCCACAAAGGCAACCTTTTCAAAGATTGTTAATTTCCGCACTATTTCTCTATTGCTCGAAATTAAACAAACAAAAAATTAATATCTCAGTTGTCTCCTATCTAATTTCTATACATATATTATGATAGTTCTTTAATTATTAATTACATTCTTTATATACAATTAAATTCTGTATTTACAGAAAGACTAGTTTTCAATAATTGATATGTACAATTGTTTGGAAAGAATAAAAATATTTATCCCAAATTATTAATTCAATTTCCACTGAATAAAATGACCTCGAATGATTAACATTCAAGAATCCAACGAAATCGCCAAGATTTTATTAATCAGACGTCATTATTGAAGAAGTAAAACCTGGACATTCTTTCCTACTGTCAAACCTAAATCGATCAAAAGGTATTCTGTAGGATTTTAGATCAGATTTTTTTTCATAACAGGTGTAGTTAACGCGACAAAGCAATATTAGGAATTTCGATTTGATGTTTTTCCACGTATTTAGGAAAAATATTTACCATTCGATGCAGGTCCAGAAGATCCTACTTAATCCATTTTTGACATTCTGCTTTGGTTTTTTTTTTTATTTATTTGTTTGTTTGGTTTTTTTTTTAATTTTGCATTGTCTCTTGTTCTACATCGTTTCATCTTCGTATGATGATTTGGCCATGTCCGGTATGGTTTCTGAGGCTACAACAACGCAGTGCTAGCTTTCATGAAAAAAACTACTGTGGAATTGTGTCACCAATTTCCGAACATCGCAATTATTTTTCCATGTATAGGTTATTTTTTTGGAGATTTTTTTCACCTACGATTTTACACAGAGGGGCCCAGAACTATGTACTTACTCTTTGATAATCAATATCTCGGGAACAAAATGACATAGACGTACAATTCTTGCGCCACAATGTAGTTCATAGTGCAGTTCAATAATGAGGATTTTGGGAAATTTATCTGGTCTGGCGAGGCGCAGTTCAAACTCAACTGTACTGTAAAACGTCACAATGGACCACTTGAGGTTTACGCTCCTTTCGACATCATATATGACGTGTATCCCACATGCGGCGTAAGCTTGTGGGATAAACAAACATATAACTTTGCGAGAATTACTTAAAATATCGTCGACTTTTGATATTTCAAGACGGATGGTTCAGTACTGTGTAGATCCTTATTGTAATAATTCTGTAAAAACGCTTGGAATATCCTTCTTTAATATAATATTTCCTGTAGATCTTCACCGGTTAAAACAAAGCACATGGCTTTGTTTATCCCACATGCGAAGCAGTAACCTGGTGGGATATATTGTAACTATGAAGCCCCGCCTATCCTCAAGTGGTCCATTAAATTATATCCTTCTTTGAAAATATATTGCTGTATTCTTCTTAAATATGCGATAATCAACTCTACATCCAATCTGAAAATTGGAAGGCTTACAATCGTTGCATCCAAATCAAATCTTTTAGTTCAGCCTCTATATCTACTAGGGTTAAAATGAAGCACATGGCTTTGTTTATCCCATAAGCCAAAAAGTAGACTGGTGGGATATTTTGGAACTACGAAGTCCCGCCTATCCTCAAGTGGTCCATTGTGTGTACTGGGCTGTTGTCAATCCACACGTTTACGGAGACAGGGAAGTGAATTTACGTTAATTAATGTATCGTGTGGTCTATAATCTTGCGGTTTGATCGGCCTTTTCTTTTTTGAAGCTACTATAACTGGTGAGACTTATCTGCATATGCTGCAAACATCGATTTTCTCTGCCTTTACAGAGATCTTTGGCGATGAGGTATTTTTACCTGCAACAAGATGATGCTTCATCCCACAATCAAAGCGATGTCAGGGCATACTGCCACTGTATCTCGACGATGGGTAGGTCGCAGAGGTGCCATTGAGTACCCATCACGGTCTCCAGACCCAAAACCACTGGACTTCTATCTGTGGGGACCTTGAAGAATGAAGTTTATGGGCAAAAGCCAGCTACACTGGAAGTGCTACGAGAATCCATCAAAGCATCGTGTGCAGCCATCACACTGGCCACACTGACACCCGTAGTTCGCTCAGTAGTTGAGCGCTATCGACGCTGCACTGCCGTTGATAGTGGTCACTTTGAACACCTATCATGACTCGTGTGATCATTGCCATCTGTTCAGCAATTATTCAACTACACTATGGCGCAAGAATTGTAAATCTATGTCATTTGTTCTCGAGATATAACTATGAGCACATAGTTCTGGACCCCTCTATAGTTATAGATTAATGTACATAACTTAATAGCCTGACATATTGGAAACCCAGGCTTATGTTCACCTCTTTTCTAGGCTGCTGATACAAGTATCAGAAGCCTTATAATCCCGCTTTCTCCGTCTATCTGTGGACAAGTATCATTAAATTATCAATAAATTATCATTAATCACAATAATCACAGCAATTGCAACAATTGCGTTTTTTTGCATTCTCAACAATCACATTTATAATACAGCTCAGCAACAATCACAATAATCGCAACAATTGCGCCTTTTGCATTCGCAACAATCACAACAATTGCGCCTTCATCCAAATCAGATTTTTTTCGTCATTGATAACATAAAGTAGTTAACAATTACATTGACAATTACATTACCTGAAAAATGAATAATAATGAATAGGTCATTGTTATTATTACAAAAAGAAAGTATGAATCAGGTTGTAAGATCACTTAACATTCATTTACTTAAATATAACTATAGTTTTAAGGATTACGTTGCTCCAGGAACATCCATTGATAAATATTTCATTTATTAGTCTTGTTTTAATTCCAAATTATAATAATAATAATAATTCTATGATTATGTTGCTAAGAATTAGCGGTAGACATAACGGAAAGGTTTGAAATTGTTTTAAACATCAGTAATTATATTGTTAAATTATCATTTTTTGTTATTTATTTATTAGTTTAGGTACTTCATTCTGTATTTAAAATTGCTAGAGTTGGAATGCGTTTTGTGAAGATTGAATTGTAACTCTAGCAATTTTAAATAAAGTTGTGAAAGCGATCACTTAGGCTGATATGTATATAATTTGTACTTTTATTATAACAAGTGTATTACACAGTAATCAATCATTTTCAAACGATTTTTCTAAATGGAAAATATAAATATTTTTCTATGTAATCTATATTACTAAAATCTTTTATTTCTCTGTCTGTGTGTGACTATCCGGCGCAATTTTCTGTGCGAATGGAAAATAGAAATAATTTTTACAATGAAATTTCCGCGACGGGAATTGAACCTGCAACCTTCTGATCCGAAGTCGGATGTGTTATCCATTAGGCCATAGGAACTACAACTCTTTTCATATTGTTTTTTTACTTATATCTCCGCAATTGTTGTGTTGTTGTTGTGCCCCAATGTTAGTGCAACAATGGAAAACGGTTTTTCATTTTTTATTGTCACGAGGAAATCGACAAATTCAAAATGAGCGTTATTGAACTTCAAAATAATGCGTTAACTGCTTTCTTTGGAATCGAGTTTTGTTAGATTATCTTAAATTTTATTTTCTTCTTCTTATTACTTTTAATAATTGAATTGTACCTTATTAATATATTTTTGTAAAAACAACTAAACTAATTGATTCACGTGTTTTTGAAATTTGTTTAAGCTTCCAACTATTTTGTTTTGCTGTACTTATTCCAATTTTATTATGCTTGAAAAAGAAATTGCTTGAAAAGAGTCTTCAACACTTAAAAATGTTGCTTTAACCCCTTTCATTGGAATCGACTATTCTTGGATTATCTCATATAAACCATCGTTTTATCATCGATAATCAATTAGTATCGAAATGGACAACGAGAAATTGACTACAGGTAAAATTTGTCTGAAGTCTCCGCCAAAGAGGAAAATTTGTCTAGATTCACAAGTCTTCAGAATTTGGTTATTTTCACTCGAAAGAATAGTCACAATCAATTCGTCGCCAGGAGTATCGAATATAAGCTATGATCTTCATTTAACATCTATATCAACCAACGTCCATCTAAATAAATCTCTTCTTCAAATATCTATAACGAACAATCTGTACACGGGAGATGGCCTAGTTGCTTACGATTTAAGAAGAATTATGTATTATCGTTAATAAAAAACGATTTGTCCTCAGGAAAAAATGTATTGTTTTTATTTAAGCTGCAAAAAAAAAAAAATGAGCACTAATAATTTTGCTCATACAGTTAAACTTGGATAATTCGAAGTTGAAGGGACCAGAGAAAAACTTCGAAATATCCAAAAATTCGAATTACATGTATTCTCTCAAACAGAAGAGATAAATAAAAAAGATTAACTCCACGATCTAAGATTTAAAACAAACTTTATCTAAGAATACTGCTATATTTTTTTTCATTAAATCAAATATTTTTTACTAGCTTAATTATTCATCACTTTAAAAAAAAAAGCAGATATTTTTAATTGCTTCATTGAATGCAATCTTTGAGTCACAGCATATGATTCCAACCTATCAATTGATACAAAAATACATTCCAACCCTCGCTTTTGTTTTCCTTAGAAAATCCGTTGAAATAAATAATTTATCTTAGCTGAGAAAAGTCTTGGGAACCATTTTTACCGTAATATTTAGATGTACAATCGTACGAAAAATTCGAATTATCTAAAATAAAATTCGATTTATCCACAATTTTTTAACTATTTTAATACAGAATTCTAGGGACCCAACAAAAAATTCGAATTATCCAGAATTTCGAATTAAACAGGCTTGAATTATCGAAGTTTCACTGTATTTGGTTTAGATCTATATTAGATAGATCATGTTTTCTTAGGCCACTTCGACTACGAGTCATAACGTTTCGAAAAACTGAAAGCACGAGTGCAGGATAAGCGCGAGTGCATCATTAAAATATTTTTTTTTTCCTAATCAACTTTGAAGTGCTACAATGTCCGTTATTAACTGATTACATATTCTGTCGTTACAGTGAGGTTGGTGGAACTTCTGTCTTCTGTATTTCATTTGCTTAAACTGTCAACCGATGAAGTTAAAATAACCAAGATTTCATAGCAGTAGTGACATCTTATTTTCAAAGAAATACTTAATCTTTTATAAACATTTTAAGGATTGTTCGCCTTTATTTCTCAATGAATAATGTAGAATTTTATATCAGACTGAAAGTGTGAAACTTTTCTCTCACTAAATTTGAAGTAGAAATGGGCTTTACAGAATCGAGTGATAAATAATTTCTGGAAAGACGCGTAATATGTCAGTGCAAAGATGTGTAACTTTATTGGGAGAATGTGTTTAATTGAGATAGTGTGTGTTTGTAAAAGAAGAGAGAAAGGCTGTAGAGGAAAAGCATTTTCTGAATGCTAGATAGAAAAGCAACGACACTCTTATAAAATATAAATGGACGTGAAAATACTGTAAAGAAAGACGAATTTCTCCGAAGACCATATTACAATAAGTAAAGTTCACGATTATGGAAATTATAAATTTTCAATTGCTATATTAATAATTTAAATATAATCAGAAAATTTAAAGTTTCTACAAATATTTATAGAAGACATATTTGTGGAAAGAAAAATAAAATGAAAATAAAGTACTTTTAAAAATTACTGCAGGCTAAATATAATCTTTACTTAAGTATTAAAACGAGAAATTCTGCTTAAATAAATATAATACGAGGAATGATTAGATAATAACTTGACTAAAGTTGGACTTTCAAATTACTTTTCAAGTTAGCAATTGAAATTTCTATACAACCCTTTGTTTTAGAAACTATCTATTAACATATTATACGAAATAGAAACTGCATAGATTTATCAGATGGTCTTAGGTAAACGTCCTGTATTCAGAGCCGTCTGTAGCTCGATCAAACAATCGGAATGTTATCAAATTCGCTAAGGAGACTAATTAGCAAATGGCAAGCAGGATTCCGCGAAAACAATTTTACTTCAAAAAGTCACGGATATGGGAATACGGCGTTGTCTTGGTCGAGGAACGAAGATAATATGCATAAAACGAAATTGACCACCTGTGTCGCTGGTATCACACAGCTATAAAATAAAGACAATACGTCACATTTGTAGTCCTATTCTTAGTAAAAATAAAGATGCGCCTGATGTTACCTCATCGAGCATATGTTAAAAAGAATACTGCATTAAAAATAATATTAGAGGATACGTTCTCTGTAAGAGCAAACTTCGATTCCAAAGAGTATAAAAGGTTATATTGACAAAACTCACTGTACATATAAATACGTATATGGAAAACGTACACTGTATAGCTTGAGTACATGGAAAACCAATAAAAGAAATATAACATGTCATATATCATTAAGAACATCTTTCTTCATTAATAAATAAAAAAGAATAGTCAGACTAGTGTAATTAAATGCACATTTCATTGATTATATCAGCTGAGAACACAAAAAATAAAACCTATTTGTCTACCATATTGATATCTTATCCTATTTCTTAAGAGAAAAACTTTTCTGTACGATCGTTTGCGGAGAAATTAAGGTGCGGTACTTCTTTAAGATAAGGTGTGTGATTTAATATTGGCTTGTTAACCTACTAACGATGGAAAGTGAAATTCATCACTCAAGACTGTGTGTGTGAATTGTGTTTGTCCAACTAACAATCATTGAATGGATCTTCTTGAAACTTGATATGCATACTTGAAGACTTTGGGTGATACGACTTTATATTTGAGATCTTTTCCAAAAGATCTTGTCGAGAAAGTAGGGAGAGAAGGCGAAGAAATTCAAATATTAAATCATTGGAATCTAAACACTAATTTTTTGTATGATTTCTGTAAATAGTTCATTGCTTTCAACAGTGATAATTACTCTTTTCAGGGAATCCTTTGCGCAGGGTTGATATTCTTAAAATAAATCTGATTATTAAGTAATTCGGATTTAATTAGTTTGTTTGTTTGTTTTCAGAAAATAGAATATTTCAACTATTTGTATTTAGTAGTTATTATAATTTGGATATAAATTTAGATTTTTCGTTTCTATCGTTTTCACATGGTTTTATATAAATTTAGATTTTTCGTTTCTATCGTTTTCACATGGTTTTTAACATGATTTCTACCGTTTAAAAAAAAAAGAATTTTAAAAATAACTTCTTAAAGAAAGTTCTGTAGGTTTTTAAGTTCTTTCAAACTTCTTGTCCAAACTGAAAACAAAATTTTTGAAATGAGAGATTTCTTATGTAAAATTTTAATTAAGGATAAATGCAATTAGCATTTCACATATTTCATTTCTATGCATTAAAATAATTCTTGATCTTAAGCTCGTAATTATTCGTGAAATTATGTAATATTTTATTTCGGTTTTATTTTATAGTTTTAGTCTTCTGTTAAGGATCAGAAGACTAATATTCCCGTTTTGTCTGTCTGTGGACAAGTATCATTAAAATCTCATTAAATTATCATTAGGCACAACAATCACAACAATCGCAACAATCACATATACAATACAGCTTAGCAACAATCACAACAATCGCAACAATTGTGCCTTTTGCATTCGCAACAATCACATATACAATACAGCTCAGCAACAATCACAATAATCGCAACAATTGCGCCTTTTGCATTCGCCGCATTCACATTTATAATAATAAGGAAATCAAAGCAATATCAAATATATTGTCTTATACGTATCAGAAAACGCTGCGAAGCATTGTGATTGGTTTACTAATCGCTATCCCTACAATGTTTCATTCGAGAATCTAAAGTAACCTCTTTTTATTAGTTCTAACGTTAACTATGGTAAATCTTACCGATGGTAAAAATGTTGTTATTTTTATATAAAAGTTGTATTTTTTACTTTATTATGTAAGTATTTTACTTTACGAGGCTTCGTGGTTTAATGGATGCCGAAGGTAAAGACCTCGACTTTGCAATCATTATTGCTTGAGATTGGACGCATTTGTTGAGATCAATGTTCGCCAGATTTTACCTCAGAGAATGAAAGTTGCTTCGCATTGACTGGGTGAAATGTAGGAAACAACCTAGAAATATTCCCGATCTCAAGTAGGGATTGAACTCAAAATCCTCCAGCCTTAAATGCCTATACCACTAGATCATAATTTCTTTAAAAATTAAGGTTTATTAACCAACGAAATTTATGGTATTAAAACTGTAAGTTAATGCATTACAATTTATAATAAAATACATTTTATTATCACTTTAAATTACAACTATGTTTTTATAAATAACACGGTAGAACTATTTGCTATAGTTGAGAGATTACCATTCCTGACAGAAACAATCAATGTAGAAACCAGCTACGCAATTTCCTGCTTCTACTTCGTTAAATATGGAAGAACCACATAAATTGTTATTTCTTTATTGCTGTTTTAGGAGTTTTCCATCTAGGCTTTACCATTTCTAAAGATTAATGGATACGAATCATCATTCAAAAGATATTTCAGAGTTTTATTTCACTGACTATAAAGCTAATCGAATGATGGAAGATCTTAAGAAGTGGGACAGTAAATAACATAACAGCTATAAAATTTCCCGGAGTGACATAAAGAACCAAAGCAAAGAATAACCGCCTCAGGTTCCATAAATAGTCTATAAACGGCAACCACTGGTCCGTAAAACTGGTTTCTTGCCTGTTGGATATTTGCGAAAATATATCGTTTTTTATTGGTGGCCTCAGCTCCGTGTAAATAAACAAGGGAAAAGTCGCATTCTGAACATTTGTTTTCACTAAATTTCAGCAACTATGTAGTTACTGTAAATAGTTGAATAAGTTGCGAGAAAAATCTGAAATTTTCAAGTTTTTTCCTGAAAAAATCCAGAATCAGGATGTCAGGAATAGAATTAAATAACAAATAAAATAAATATTAAAGTTTGATCATTAACTCAAATTATCTGCAAAACCCGAGATTCACATATTAAAGGAATACAAATTCTGAAAGGGTCTGCGTTCGTCTCTTGTAGTATATGGACGTTTATTCCTTTTTTAATGTTCATCCAAAAGCATGGAGAGATGTCCTTCAGTCTTCCGTTGAGTTCTAGCCCTCTTCCTGTTTTATAGTTACTCTGCGAATATCAAATAAAATTATTCACTACCTTCCTAAGTTGCTTCGATTACTAGTTTAGATCTGATATTTCACTGATATTTCAAAGATATTTCAAGATATTTCAAATTCTGAGATTTCACTGATACAGAAAACTGTAAACTTGTTAAATTATAACATACAATATATACAAATTTAAAAGTGACGCTGCAAATTTTAGTTCGGAATTAAAATGATTTGTGATATCCTATGATGTACTAAATCTAACTTAAATATAGCATACTATGAAGATCCATGAGGCTCTACTGTCCGTATTAGATCATTTCAAGCTCAGGCAGTAGTGATTTGTTCGCATCACAATGTATTCGATTTCTTTCTTCATTAAGAGTTTGAAGAATGATTGAATTCGAAAGATTTCTTTTTTGGATTTCTTCGTTATTTCGACATGAAACAGTATGTAATAGTTTTTTAACAAATTCTAAGAGGAAAAGGAAAATTGTTTCCTGTCCTCAGAACCTGATGAAGTTTCCTGTTTAAGGAAAGGACATATTGTATTTTTAGAAGATATTAAAAGAAGTATCTCGACTGGATGTCTATAAAACTGTATGTAATACTGTTTTAAATTACATATACTTATTTCACGACTTAATGTAACCCAATTACAAAAAAACACCTAAATTCAAATATTAGTTGTAAGATTGAGATTGCTAGGTTGGATTTGGCTCCTGAATATTATAATAACCTGTATCAAGTAAAATTTTATGTAGCAGTGTTTCTTCTATCTCAGCCAAATGTTAGATCTTTGGTATGGGATGAATACAGTAGAATGGTTGGCTTTTTATTGTTATTTATTAGTTACTGCAGTTTCTGATAGAATATTATTATAAAGTATTTCGAATTTTAGATTCCAATAAGACTTTTCATCATGTTGGATTGCATTCTTTTCCAAAGAAAAATAAAATTATTTTAAAATCAAGTAAATATTAATTTATAAAAATAACGATAATAATTAATTAACTAGTTGACCCGTGCGAATAATTCGCAACAAAAAACCACCTTTGAGAAATAATAACAAATCCAACAGCTTGTGTGCATGTTAGTTAAACACATTGTCAATAGAGGGCGTCTTCTCAAGTTTTATAAAAAAGTTGACCCGTGCGAATAATTCGCATGGTATCTTGATCAGTCACCGAATGGTAATGTGGAAATAAATAAATGAACAGATTGTCAATAGATTGCCTTCAACATTTTAACAAAAAAGATTTTTAAAATAATTTTTTTTAACGAAAACATTAATTTTAAACAATCTGTTTATTTTTCATCATTAGCGGTGAACGTAATCTTGAAAATATGTCAATCATTAATTTTGATGAAGTATTAAGGGAAATAAAAAAAACACCTTCGAGAAATAATATATGAGAAGTTGAATAATTTTTATGTTTCTATTGTAATAAATCGTTTATTTTTATTAAAATATAAATCTTTGTTTGTTTTTTTATCTGTTGTTATTAAATAAACGATGAAATATCATTTAAAGTGCATTTTTATTCTAAAAAGGAAATAGTTGAAGGTTACAACGCTAAAGAATATTTTCGCTTTCGAAAAATAAGGCACTTTTGTTAAAGCATGTCTACATTTTTATAAAAAGTTTTTAAAAATAAAGTTTTTTAACGAAAACATTAATTTTAAACAATTTGTTCATTTTTAGTCATTAGCGGGGAACGTAATCTTCAAAATGATGCCTCAATCATTGATTTTGATGAAGTAGTAAAGGATATATGGCGTTCCGACAAAAAAAAACCTTTGAGAAATAATATATAATGATTCCAATAACGTTGAGATAACTTCTTTCCTTTTACAGCCACATTATCTCATCTTTTGAAAAAGAAACAAAATCGGAAATTTGTCCGGATTAGACAATTGAAATTGACAATTGAAATTGTCAAAGATCTGATAAAAATTCAAACGTTTAGATCTACAGAAAATGATCAGAATAACAAGCCTTGTTTTATGATAGTAATTAATTTTTGATTTCCTTTGTATTTTTCTATAACGGTTTCTCCCATTCCACATTCCTTAAGAATTTTCAGAGTAATCAAAGCGACCCGACTTTTTTCCACATTATTTTCTGGCTCTTTTATTATGAATTTCAGACAAAAAAATAAGATCTGATTGGTTTGTCTCTATTACTTATGGCTTGGCCGCTGTAGTCTCCATTTACACCTATGTGTTTAGAGAATCTGAGAAGTAAAATTAATTCTTTTAATTTCTTAAAAAGAAAAGAAGAACTTCACTGATTCAACTTTCTGGTTTGAAAAAATTCTTTACTTTTCAAAGATGTGACAGCTTCATCATCATCATCGTTTTTTTTTATTTCTCCTTTTTCTTTTTTGTTCCTGCAGAAATCCAATCACGAATCTCCTAATTGGAGTTACAAACGAGGTATCCAGGTTTGAGAATCTCTACAACTAATTTAAAATTCTCATTAGGAATTCAGATAAAGATTGGAGATCTCAGAGGGAAATATTATCCAATGACAAGAACTGGCAGAATAAAATTTATTATCGGCAGCTTTTTCCTGCAACGATGATTTCCAATGGGATGAACATTTCAACTCTGAAATCCAAAGAGATATCTTAGGAGACCTATCATCAATAGCTGCTCGCTTCACTTAATAATTAAGAAGCTCTAAGAGACATCTCTTACCAATTAAGGAGGACCTAAACCATCATGTGGGGTTTTTATTCAGACATTCTAGTCATCTACAACTTTTATCACATTTTAATTCTTAAATCCTATCCGGAGGTCCTCCAAACCCCAACCCTGGGTAGTAGTAGTGTTTCTCATTAGGATGGGTAGGGCTTGAGGGTTAAATATGACTGTGGTTAAAGCTGAAACTTTGTAAAATAGAAATTAAGCCACTGTAGTTTTAAATTTAAAAATGTATTTTGATTTACAATTGGCAGTTTCAATATTAATTCCTAAAGCGTTATACAAAACTAATACTTATTTTCATGTATGAGAAAAACTACACAAATATTTTACCAATTGAAAATTATCGGCTGATTCAGGAAAATCCATTATTTACCAATTATATAGTTTTTATTATAAATTCAGAAGTGAAACTAAACAAATTCTGAAAGTTGAAAAAGTTGGCATCATTTTATTAAAATAATTATTGAGAAAATAAATAAAACTGTTATTTCGACAAATTTTACTTATTGCTAAATGTAAATATTAGTCAAAACATTTTTCTATAAAATCTGCTAATATTTTTCTTTTATAACTACCCAATTTCTAAATCTTAATTAATTTTAAAAATTTAGAATTAACATTATTAACACTGTCAATTGAGAATCAAAATCCATTTTAAAAATTAAAATTACAATGCTTCCATATTTATTATTCAAAGATTCACGACTAACTACATAACAAGATAACATTAGACAGCACGAATAAACAAATAAATAAACAGCACTGTCGTGTTTAGCTCCACAACTGGTGTACATGGGTGTATGTATTTAGATATGTAAGTCTTGTATTCTTATGTATAATTTTACTTTATTTCAATTTATTTATTTCAGTCAGATTTTTACTTTCCTAAGTAATAAAATTGTCTGGAAATTAAAAATCGAATTTTAGCTAATTGAAATGCATTGAATCTCTATTTGTTAGTTTAGAAGGAAAATAAATAGCTTACATTCATTAATTAATTGCAGTTCCTAGGACATAACTTCATATTCGTTGTTTATAACAACAATACAAATATTTGAGCTAAATGTTGCAAATCTAGAGTAAATAAAGGCAGATTTCCATTAAAGTGATATTTTATGTACTTTTAGAAAATTGGATTTTCTAAAGTCAGTTCCGTATCGAATCTGTGTTTAAATGTTAATTATGTGTTTAACCACTCCACAGTCGCTTATAACGATGTTTTCAATCTTCATCACTCTTTTGTTTAACTTACTTTATTTGTACTATTTTATTATTAACATTTTAGTAGGTACATTTGGTTTATCTAATATTTTATTGACCTGCTCTTATTAATCACTTAAAATACCCGCTTCGTGAAGATTATTCTCAATACATTTTCTTAATGATTAATGATTATTAATGATTGATAATGATGAAACGTTTAAACAGTTTTATGTTTTTCTTTTTTAATCATATTTCTGTCATTTTTTTTTTAAATTTTAGATCTTTAATCTCCAACAACGGAAATCTATTATGCTTCCGACATATGTATTTTTTTGTATTATTTCAATGTTGTATTGATAAATGAATAATATATTTTGTTTTATTATTCATTTTTTAGGAAATAAATATTCTTTAAATAAATATCTGACGAACCTTGAAATTGCCTGCCATTATTAATATCGGTATTGGATCATGCATGATTTGCGCATTAGTTCTTAATCTATAAAACGATTTGCGTTAATCTATAAAAACCAGATAATTAATGCTTTTAGACAACGTCAAAAGCAAAGCGGCCCCATAATATGCAGAATTTTATAAACAAAAGTAGACTGAACCTAAGCAGCGTTTACAATGAACCTAATGGACGCTTACAGCAAACCTGAAGTTGGGGGGGGGGGGTCAAAAGTGGTCGCTTTTGATAAAGAAAAAAAAGCGATAGACGTCCCCCCAATATCGACCCACCAACACATTGGTGGTGGTCACGTTTTTGCCAGACAAACGATTGCTGAGATGTGATAAAGTATGGAAGCACAGACTTTTGACCCCACCCCACATCTGGTCAGGGAGTGATCCTAGAGGTCTGATTTTTTTAGGACGTGGTCCCGTACTTTTTGATGCTGAACACAATGGTGAAGGTTTCATTGTAATATCTCTAACCGTTTGGCCACTAAAGAGTGTGACATCCAGCAAGCATAAAAGCAAGAGCGGTCCCCTATTGCTTTCCAGGCAAGCTGTAACCTAGGGGCCGCTAAAAACTTTTCTTTTTAAAATAGAAAATAAAGAAATTACTGCTTTCTTTTATTAAAATGCACAGAATCCTTTGTAGAAAGATGGTAGATTTCCATAATGTGAAATTGAGATGAAGTAATTATTTTTTTTTTTGGTTACAACTCTGGAATTGCTGTTTAATTTTCGTTCATCATAAAAAAAATCCCTTCAAAGATAACTGTTGAAAATAAATATAACTGTTTTTTTAAGTGATTAGGATTATGGTCAATTTTTCTTTTATTTTTTGCTAATGTGATTAAGTTAATTTATTTCATGAGACCTGTACGTAAGCAAATAAAATAGATGTAAAGCCTGATATCTCTTAGATAGGTGTTGTAGAAGACCTTAGATAGGTGTTGATTTTAAGCATATGATCTGGATGCTTTCCTTTAGGATTTTATTTTCTCATCTTTGCCTGATTGATTGTGATATGGTTTGTTTACATTTCGGCAGTTCAACACTAGAATAACTAACAATATTCAATCAAATCTTTTATTAATTTATTTCCTTTTATGATATACACCTCTAGCTGTATTTGTTAAAATTGTATTGTTGACACTACAAAACACAACAGAAAATGAACTAATATAACTGAATCATCCTTGCTTGATAGGAAAAGATAGGAGGACAAGGAAACGGCAATATTCTGTTAATGAATTATATCTATCGAGCCATCCATTCGCCAGCAAACACTAGCCTGCAAAGACTATGATACCATGGTTGAATGTTGATTCTTGGACATGGCATGGTTGACAGTGAAATGCTTTGCATTGTCATAAAATAAGCCCACAACTTTCGTCTGCAGGGGATCACAAGATATATCCTAGCAATAACTACATGAATACCAAATTTCTAGTAATAAATGTGCGATTATGTCGATAACATGTAAATGCTGATATTTTGGACAATTTGCATCACTATAATGGTTACCTTTAGAACAATGCACGGTGTCGTGTGGAGTTGACTGTGCAACATTAGATTAATCTATTTCTTCGACATTCGGTAGTTTTTTGGAGAATGAACATATATAGTGAAATGGTCATCCGACGCCAATGCACCGGCGACTGAAGCTGACTTCTGGGTCCTGCATGACATTTCTTACTGAAAAACTGAGGAAGTACTGAATATTTTAATGAAGTCATCAACTTTGTCACTGTAATTGTTACTTATTTATTTCTTTATCTTAAGATACCTCCATCTTTATTTTAACTTCTGTTTCATGTCTTTCTAGATACTGACTCTCACCATAGAACGGATTTTGTATCACTTAAAAGACAACAACTTAACATTCGTTTGTTAAAATTCGTTTGGAACAGTTAGCTCTGAAAGGAAATAATCAATATGAGTAAATTAAATTTTGATAAAAGACATTTTTGAGACATATAGTTGTTAAAACATGTTCACTAAGTATTATTTGTTTGCAAAAAAAATATATTATGTAAATGCTAAGCAATTTGTTATTTAACTTTTATTATATAGCAAGAAAACCCCAACTTCCAATTCTAGTCTACTTAGTTAACAGACCATTTTGTAGTCTAGAACTATAATGCAAACCTATATCCTATTACAATATTTTTTTTTGTAATATCTTTATTATTTTGCGCGATACAAATTAAGAGTTATTGCAAACATTCCACATTGTAATTTATTTAGTAGTTTGTATTTATGCGGATATATTCCGTACTGAAGTAGCTGTATTTCTGAATATAGTAGGGAGCCAAGATCGGAGCAATGCAGACACTTTATAATTTATATATTTCTTTCCCCTATTTTTTACTTTCGCAATGTAACTAACAACATTAATTATGAATAAATAGACTTAATGGCTTGGTAATTTTAATTACTCTTCATCATTTACTCATGATTCCAGTAAGGTATTTTTAGTTGCAATTCCTCCTTTTTATATCAATCGTTTAATATAAAATTATTTTTGACTTTGGTATTAAAAGCATAATGTTTATTATCATAAAAAAGTTCTTTTGCAGAGATCCTCAAGAAATGAAAAAGATGATTGAGATTTCACTGAAATGAACTATTTGCGTTTTTATCTTTTCTCTATGTTACATTAAATCTATTAATTCTTCTTTTTCTTTCTATGTCGCTTCGGTCGGTTTTCGGGGCTTGCCCTCCCCTATCTTTCTTCTCCAGTCTCTCTATTAAGTGCTCAGCTGTCTTCCAGTTGCGAATGTGGAGCAGGTCGGCAGCATCCTTCCGTGCCTCATCTTCCCATCGATTTCGAGGTTCACCCTAAGGTCTTCTTCCTCCAAAGTTTCCTTGTAGGACTTTTTTAGGAGAGCATCCGAATAATATGGCCGACCCAATGTAATCTCTTGAGCGGAATAACTATGGAAAGTGGCACATCCATCAATAAATTATAGAGCTCTTTGTTATATCTGGGCCTCCAAACAAACACCTTCTTTGTGGGTAGGTCCAAATATTTTTCTAAGAATTTTCCTCTCAAATGAGTTTAACATTTTAGTAGATTTTTTGCGTAAAGCTCCAAGTCTCACATCCATAGATCAGGGTGCTTCTTATTAGTTTTATAGAGCCCAACGCGGGTTCTCCAAATAACATTACGACTCTTTGTCAAGGAGATAATAGCGTAGAAGGCTTTGTTTGCCTTTTCAACGCGATTAGAAATTTCCACAGTGTCATCATTGATGTCATTCATGAATATATCAAGATACTTAAAATTATGAACAATCTTAACATTTTGATCAAGAATAATAGAAGGACCCTTATTTGTTCTTTGTTATCTTTCATTAAATTCCTATTCTTTGAGGTTACCGAACGTAATTTTATGAAATTCAATTTTGTGCTTTTATTTATATATAAAAATCTCAGTTCACTGCAGAGTTCTTAGTTAATTAAATCGAATCTGCTCTATTTGAATTTGAGTAATTCCAACTGATGGTAGATATAATCTCGAAGCAGAACTGTTATAGAAAAACAGAGATTCACGTTTCGTAAACATGTACAATTTATTATTTACTGAACCTTATATTATTAAAAACCTTAAATATTTTTTAATATTGAAGCGTTTAAATAATCAAAATTCTAATTCTTATTATAATATCGAGAATAGGCTTTGTTGTTCTCGTCTCAGTCCTCTGTTCGCATCATTATCTATCATTGAGCATTACAGCTTTTCAGAAGGATGGCTGCAGGTTGATATTTTTCGCTTGAATTACTCTCCTGTCGACGCGCATGCTCTTAGGCAGTGGCATCGAAATTCAATCAAAGGGTTTCACTTGCGACATCTATTATGTAAAGATGGAAGCTCGCTTGCGGTTGTGGGACGTAGAGGTAGATGGAAAATTCGCATTTTGTCTGTTGAATCAATCTTTTAATATTGACTACAAAAAGAAGAACTGAGAGAAAGGTTGAACTAAATCAACACAACTACAACTAAAGCAGCAAACGAAGAACACTTTTACTTCCACTAAAAAAATTTAACATGAAGAGTTACAGAATAATTTTAAATATGTTATTTATTGGAAACTTTGGCACTAAGACACGACTTCTGCTTAAAATTTTTAAAATCAAAATAATTTTTAATTGACGATATCCGGAAATGACAATTACACTCCAATATATCCTCTCATAACTTTAATTTAAAAAAAAAAGCTCTTAAAAATTATTGTTTTCTATTTAGTAATAACTATAAAGACCTTTCATATAAGAAAGCATTAACAAGAAACTAAAAAAAAAAAAACATTAAAAAGGCCAAAATGTTAATTCCTCGCTAGAAACTGCTAGTTTAGAAGGTAT
>JAFIDM010126608.1:86962-111659 GCA_023159025.1 Thereuonema tuberculata | reverse complement strand
GGGGGGTCCAAATTTTTAAATAAACGTAATTAATGGACGGCCCCTTAGTAGTAGTAAATGCAATAAACCAAACAAAGACATTATTAAGCCTAATGAATAAAAGAAAAATACGATATAATTGACGTGCGAACATCTAAACACAGCATGATAAGAGGGTAGAAAAACATTAAAAAACATTGAGCGTTTTTATTTTTTTTATTAACACATTTTTATTAGCTCGCTTTCTTGTGGTATAAATTTTGCAATTGATTTTAAACTAACTTCCCGATGAGCTAGAGATTTGAAGCTTTAAACATAGCTCAGAACTGAATGCAATGCAATATTAACTCGCTTTCTTAACATTAACATTGTCTTTTCGTTAGGGAACCGTTATTCTTCGGATGACAGGTCGGTGCGGCGCTGTGTTGCAGACGCGCGCTGTCGCGCAAGTGACGCCTACAGAAGGAGAAGCAAAAACGACAAGAGAAGAGAAATTGAAATAAACCTGATATTTACTATATGTCTCTGTTAGAATTTCATCAAAATGTTTAAAATCGATTGAAAAATTTCATACACACAAGACTAAAAAGCAGAAAATAATTATTAAAATATTTTTTTTAATATATCACGTTTTAAGACGGACAAAAAAGTAAAAAATAATTTTTCGTAGACAGATTCCTAACCCCATGCAGATACTTCTGAAACATTGTGATTGCAAATTTTTAATACTGCGAAAATACTTGTAAGATTTAAAACGAAAAACGTGGGGTGCAAGATAATCTACACTCCATTCATACCATCTCAATTGTCTATTGCATGTGCCCCTCGTTTTTCGTTTTAAATCTTACAAGTATTTTAATAGCTATTAAAAATTTACAGTCACAAAGTTTCAGGACTATCTGTATGGGGCTAGGAAAAATTATTTTTATACTTTTTAGTCCGCCTTAAAAATTAGATATATTAAAAAAGATTTTTTTTTAAATAATTATTGGCTCGTAAACTCATTGTCTGTTAGTGCAATTTTAAGCAAAGTCAATGATTTTCAGATTCAGAATTTTTCAGGTTTCACTAGTAAAATCATATATCTTCCTAAAAAATTTCAGGTTTAAAAAATGTGTTTTTTTGAGTTATTGTGATCATAGACGAACGGATATGCATACCTACACTTAAAATTGTATTTTAAAGCTGTTCTTATTTTCTTATTATTTTATTAGTTTGTTTGTTTGTTTGTTTAAATTAAAATATTTTACGTGCGCTAAAACTATGAAGAATTAAAATAGCTACGCTGACGCACTTGTCTTAGAATAAAATATAAAAAAAGGATAAAAAAAGGCGTCTTTTTGAAAATTAAGTAAAAACATGTAAAAAAAAATGTAAAAAATTATATGAAACCGTGTAAAAAGTTTCGTAAATGAAATAAAAAAATAAAAACAAAAGTAAAATTGGAAAACAGAATTATAAGAAAGTTATATCAAAAAATTAAGTAAAATGCAATGTAATTAAATTTGGAAAGAGGTCAAGAGAAAAAGGCCACTTCCTTTCCGCCTTTCAAGTTTTATTTAATGATTTTTACTAATAGCAGAAAAACAGTAATTAGGAGAGCGCTGTTGGCTTCACCTGTTCTATAGTCAAATTACATCACTGCCTTGGGGGAACAAACCACTTGCCATGAAATGAATTTAGATAATTTAATTTAGTAAATTATCTGAATTTCTGTTGGCCCTCGTTACAGTTCCTAGCTGTTGAATTTGTCTAATTAGTGAGCTCTAGTTACTGAGTACTAACAAGATAGAAACACCTGTCTTATCATTGAATTTTAACTCAAATGTACTTATTCTCAGACATTTAGGTGTCGTATGACGTTGTTATTGTCATCTATTTCTACTTAAATTCATTATCTGCAGAGAAGAAATGGAGTTTTGACAATATCTAAATGCTGATTTAACCCTTCTGATTTTGATAACCTTTGAATAGGTATTAAATTTAATACTTACTAATTTTCTATTAATAATTAAGGCTTTCACAGAACTATAAATCCTTTCTTTATTGAAAATTAAATAGCAAAAAAATGTCATTTAATTTCAATTTTACCTTTATTTTAATAATTTATTTTCTTTGTAGTCAAATTATATATTTTGGATACTGTAAATACTTTCAATAGCAAGAATTGAAATAATATATTTAATAACTAAAATATTGACATACTATATTTAATAACAGTATAGTTTAGGTTCAAAACATATTTTAGGTTATGATAATGTTAACGATGGACATTTTTATATCAGACTTACGTTTTACAATAAAGAAATGATAAATTTATGATAATGCAACATACACTCACTTCCAAAAGCTAAGCACGGAGCGGTAAAATGCGAAAAACGAACAAGTACTGCTTTGATTGACATGAAATGCTGCAAGTAAGTAGCTCTATGTTAATTCATTAAACAAAACAAAGAATTACACACAGAGATAAACAAAATATTGAATTTTCATAAATTATAAGATGACGTCAGAGTTGCGTCATTAACAAAATGATGTTTAAATTCAAAACAAACAATAAAAACCGAAACTACTAAGGTATGTGAGCACCCCTCACCTGCATACAAAGTGTATAGCGTGCGATCATGCTTGTTACGAGGTGATCAACCATCGCGGAGTCCAGTAATCGCCATTCCTCCTGTAGGGCAGTTTCTAAATCTCTGAGAGTGGCTGGAGGTGGGAAACGTCGACATATAGCAAGGCCGGGGGCATCCCAAAGATTTTCAATTGGATTAAGGTCCGGCGAGTAAGCCGGTCACTCAATACGCGCAATCCCCTCACTCTCCAGAAAATCGTCAACGATAGCAGCTCTATGGGGACGCGCATTATCGTCCATTAAAACGGAAAAAAGGACCAACTGCTGCAGCATACAATTTCACAATAGGGTCTAGGACTTCATCTCGATACCGTACAGTCATCTCAGAACTTCGCCTGTAGATGTGCTGGTCAGTGCGATATCGCAATGAAATCCCTGCCCAGACCATGATGCTTCCACCGCGGAATGCGTGATGTTCGGTGATGTTTGGGGCCGATTGCATGTACCTTGTTCCCTCTACACCCTTACACGCTTATCATCGGGTTGTAGGGCAAATCTGGACTCATCTGTGAACATAACGTTACCCCAATCAGACATAGTCCAATTCACATGCTGGTGGCACCACTGTAATCGTGCCCTCTGGATTGGAAGGATAAATGAACACAAACTCGTGGTACCCGGGCGTACAGATCATTCATGTGTAGCCTTCGATGAACAGTAGTGGCAGATATCGTCTTACCAATGGCCGCTGCAACCATAGATGTCACACGTGTGGAGGTCGATCTTCGATTTCGCTTGGCTACAACAGCAATATATCGATCATCCGCGGGGGTCGTAACCCTTGGACACCGGCTACAGGTCTTCGGACAACTGTTTGACTGGCTTGTAATTGTTTCCATAATCGTGAAATGACGGAATGATGAACGCCGAAGAAACGAGCAACATCTGTTATAGATTGTCCTGCTTCAATGCATCCGACAGCCCGCCGGCGCTCAAAATCTTCCATTCGTCTTTTGGAAGCCATAGAAACACATCTAGCTTGAAAAAAATCGTACGAATGTTCTAAACACCTTTCATCAGCACTTACATGCAACTCCTGTAACCCTTCACAATGCCGGCTTCTTATATGACTCCCTGTTTTACATATTTCTCGACGCGAAACCGTGATTGGCTGGTACCTATATAATTTGCAAACTTCCTTCTAACTTTGCAGCAAATTTCAGCTTCTTTAATTCAGATCTCTTACGGAAATTAACATTTTTCCTCTCCGTGCTTAACTTTTGGAAGTGAGTGTATAAAACTTCAGGTATGTGACTGTATGGTTTTTTTAACTCCTTTGTTTATGGTTCTACAGCTCTGTCTTAAGTATAATGCTACACAAGCCCACTTTATTAACGAAGTGTTCAAGTTGACAAGGTATTTATAAGAAATCTTATATTATCTAACAGAATTGAAAAAGTTAATGTTATTTTTGTTAGTGTAATTAATCTGTACAATTTTCAGTAGATTCATGGAATACAAATTCAATTGGCGCCATTACCATGAAGTCTAAATAATTTCTTTTCAATTTCAAATAAAATGGTAACAGTTTAATAATGATACTTAGTCAGACGAAATCAGTTTTTTTAATGTTTATTTTAAAATCATTATTTCTGTTTCTTTATTGGCTTCCCTGGCCAATAAGAGCGATTTTTACAGGGATTCTTATTCGACTAAAATATTTCTTTAGTGTCTTCTATCAGTTAGAGATTTAGTTCTCCACAGAGAATTGTTCTTATATTGTTTCCTTTCGTCGAATGTAAAAGGAACGATTCACCAAAGCAAAACATATCCCAGACACAAAACCAAAAGACATTCATATTTACAAAGCTTCATAATTGCTATGATCTGGGATATGGTTTTCTATATTTTTTTTTCAAATGCCCGGGCTCGTAGTAATCATCTTTCTTTAGGCCAACAACAAGGGG
This sequence comes from Thereuonema tuberculata, assembly GCA_023159025.1. Lineage (NCBI taxonomy): Eukaryota > Metazoa > Arthropoda > Chilopoda > Scutigeromorpha > Scutigeridae > Thereuonema > Thereuonema tuberculata. The sequence goes on along the minus strand of JAFIDM010126608.1, from coordinate 107,138 downwards.
CGAGATATGATGCCTTTAACCGACGAAGCGTTGCCCAGGGTACGCCATAGGAGAGAGCATCAAGTGGCACCCGCAGGAACGGACAGAAGGATAAACAGAAGAAGAAAGAAACATCCTTGCAACGACCGGGATTCGAACCCGGGTACCAGCACACTGGCCGCACGGCAGACCGACGTCTATAGCGCTCGACCTTGCCGGCACGGCAGGTATTCTAAATATAGTTGATTTGTTTTTGTAAGTAAATCTTTTCTAAAAACCAGATCTATTTCAAATTTCAGCAAACAACTATGTTGTATATTCGATTTCGACTATGCTTGTATTAATAGGACGCCTGAGAATCTTCGTGTCCGGATGGCTTCAAACTATTAATGTCCTTTTAGTGTCTTTCCGCAAATTACTCAAACAATCACATTACCTGTTGCTTCACGTTACTCTTATTCAACAATGCTTCGTTTCAGTGATCGGCACAAGTGCCACGAATCTTTTTGTATTTTATTTATATAGATCACTTAATCTGGAAATAGTTGTTATTTTGTTGTTCTTTATCAAATGCGACACATTAAACAAATTAGATGAAGTGGATGCTTAGGCAACTTATCGAATATCAATTGTTTATTTTCGTTCCTTTTACGATCATTTGTTGAATTACTGGAAGATACTATGAAGAAATACATATGTAAAATAAATAGCTTTAAGTTTAGATGAGTGAACCTAAATATTTATAAATATATTCATTTCGAATCCTTAACAGATAGAGAAACTCACGTGTTAAACAGAAAGATCTGTAAAAATCAGATCGAGATATCAGCGAGATATTGACCAATTTGTCAGTGTCAAAAGCATGATGGGTGCTGCTTTGATAAACAGAATTTCGGGAATTTTATAATAGTCAATTGTTTTTAATATACTACACAATTAATAGATTTTGCCTAATTAGTGAAATCAAGCTTCGCAAGAATATAGTAAATGTATATAATCCACAATGAAGAATAATCTATGATGTAATCATTCAGATTCATTCAGAAAAATTAAAGACGAATTGCAGAAGCAAGAATCTTAAAACTATTATCTTTAATCATTCTCCTTTGGGAACGATCATCACAATTGCAATCCAGGGAATTCGTTCTAAATTAGTTGTTGTTTTTTTATTATTATCCATGCATTTCCTAGTCTCTATGGAGAGCCTCCTGCTTTGATCTGAAGAAAGAAGTTCTTTGGAAATCGATAATTGTGGGGAGTTAATTCTGTGATTCATTACTGCGATAATGTAATAACTGTAGTGCCTTTCACATGTCACATTTATCTGTAAGTTAGATGACAAATATGAAGGTCTCTAGTGAATAGCTGTTTACATCCGTAATTTCTGATGGATTCTTAGTAATTGGAGAGAGAAAGAGACTTAGAAGTAAAGAGACATACTGAATTTCTTACAGAATGTTATTACAAGATGTCCAATTGTTTATTGACGTCATTCTTTACTGACGGTCATTTTTATATGTGAGTAGAAAAAACAACAACAACAATTTAGGAATGTGCTTACTTAAGAAAGGGGAATTCAAAAATAAATGTGATTTTTTCGATTTAGTGTGAAATAATATTGATTAGAATGTTAAGATTAGTGGTAGGATATGTTATTATTTAATGTCAAGGAGATACCATCTATTCAGTTAATAACAGAAGAAAATGAAAATGAATATTTTTACTCTAACCTCATAGATCTTTCATCAGGTGAGCACTGATGACTTAAGACAAACTTAATTTTATATTACACAATTAGATAAATATGAATCAAATTACATAGAGGAAACCGTCGCTAGACAGACATACAACATAGGATTCCACAACTTGTTCCCAAAAAACACTACCCTGACTACACCTAGGATACAGACAGAATAACTTTTTCTGAAAATTAACAAGATAGAGAACAAAGTTAATTTTTCTCAAACTGTACACACATGTTTCATATTACACCAGAACATCAGTAGCATTTGGATATATAAAAAAAATGATGGAAAACAAAAGAAAATAATTGTGGCATCATACTTTGAATAAAATTTGTGTAGTTTTAAATTTAAATAAAGGAAAATATTGTGATCAGTCAGATTGTGTGATTTGAGCTAAATTTGTGTATATTGAACAAACATTAAGAGAGGAATGTTTGTTGTTTTATTATTAAAGATTTAATTTGATCAAAGTTTTGTGTTAATTAAGCATTATGTTATTAAAGATTAAATTTGAACAAAGATTTATATAATTAAGCACGAAGTTAGTTATTATAATATTTTTATAAATTTAAGTTTCAAATTTGTATTCATAACGAATTTGGGCGTCTTAAAAGAAGTAGAAAGCTTTTCTTTTCCTCATATATAATTTGAAGACGTTTCTTGTTAAAAGAAATGAAATATTTTTCAGCATAATAAAGAAGATGTTTTTCAAGTAATATAAGGTTTTCAACATCTCACAATTAAATGTAATATTTTACATTTATTATTAAAAAGCAAATTTTCGAGGCGAATATGCGTTCCCTGTTTCTTAAGCCTATTTACAGCAATAAGTTAGCGAAATTTTTTGAGTAATCAAATTATTATGTGCTACCAGTATTCACATTTTGGACCTACAAAAAAGGTATGGAACAATAATATAAGATTATTTTTTTATCTTTTTTTTTTCCTGCTATCGGCTTCCATCTAATTTATTTTCCGATCATTTAGGCTACTCCCTTACCTCACTTTCCTAAAGGAGTTGCATTTCAGTTTTAAATGAAGTAATTCTGAAAACTTCTCGTTTTTGAATTTCAACTCTATTAATCTGTTCAAAAAGATAAAAAGAATGAAAAAATTACTGAAATAACTGATGAAAGAACTGATGTAAAGGTTATGTGATAAACGAAAAAAATCAGATGAAAACAATGCTTTCTCTGCTAATGCATATTTTAGATCAGAAAATAATGTAAATGCTTATAACCATCCTAATTTCTTCTGTATATTTACATAAAATTTAAACAAGTTTAAAGGTTGAGAGGTAATATTCATTAGTGACATCTCAAAACAGCCGTTTACCTTCATAATGAGACAGAGTTCTTCATTGTGACTACTCTCAATTGATTATCGCCAAGTTAGCGCGAAACAGCTGTTTAGGGATGTCACTAATGAATATTGGTATCAACTTTTAATGTGTTTATGTATTTTTAGACGCTTCTTCTTTACTGAAATGCGTACATGAACGCTTGCACATGAATTTTCTTTATTTTAAATGTATTTTTTTATTAGATTAGATTTGTGGAGATTCCGTATTTCTTCCTATTAGTAAAAAAAGGTATAAAATATTTTAGGACTGAATAGCTTAATTTATTAATAAAATAGTAATTAGTTTGGATACAAATTCATTGTACAGTGTATATATGAAAAAAATATGTCAAATCACACCCACAAAAACATTAGCTGTAAAGTCATAAATAAGATTAGAGATCCTACCAACAGTCCATGCATTTACAATGAATTGGGATAGATATGAACTCCTAGAGATTCTCAAATCAATTGCGATCTCAAGTAATTGGATTTCACAAGGCCACATGGACGCTCGCCCGCCTATCAAATTTAGGTAATTACCCGGTCCTACTCGAAAGAAAATTAGACGAAGCTTACGAGCAGAAACAACCAAGGGGAAAAAAAAATCCATAACCTATACCGTGCAACGAACCCGAAACTTCTAGCCCTCAGATAATCGTTTTACGCCACTATGGACTATCAAAAATAGTTGTATTGCAAGTACAGTCGGACCTCTATTTAACGAACCTCTATTTTGCTAATTTCTCTATTTTGCGAACTTTTCTTTGGAACCAAGAACATTTTGCTAATTTCTTCATAAAATAACCTCCAAATAGCGAAGTGCATTTTCTATTTAACGAACTTTTTCGTGAAATCTATTTTTTTTTCCTCCTTGAAATGTTTTTATTATCAATATTCCCTTAGTGGAAATGAAAGAAATGTGGATATATCTGAGGGAAAAAGAAGAAATTAACGATGATGTGCTGATTGATGATTATCTTTCACTTGATTTTGAAGTTGAGACCTCGGAAATACTAACTGAATCGGATATTTTAGACAGTGTGAAGAATAAAAACAGTACAGCAATGAATTGGGATGAAGATGATGAAAATGGAAATGATCATGATGCAGAAATCAAAAAACAGTCGTATGATTAAATGCTAAAATCATTTGAAACAATCAGACGTGGATTTCAATTTGAAGAAAATACTGAAGGGGTTTTTGGTGCATTGCAAAGATGCGAGACATACTAAGAACGAAAACACTTTTTCAAAAAAAAAAAAAAAAAAAAACTCAAGACAAAGTTGACAGACTTTATTAGTAAAATTTAAGTACGCATGTGGTAATGTATGATTTATGTCATTAAAATTATTACTTTTTTTAATAACATTGAATAATAAAAGATGAATCTCTATTTAACGAATTTTCCATATAACGAACTTTTTTTCGGGATTTAATGACTTCGTTAAATAGAGGTCCGACTGTAGATCATGTGAACAAAATATTAAGATATAAATTAAGATATGAATGTTTTTAATACATAAGATATTTTTTGATACATTGTAAACATTTTTAAATGTCCATTTACATAATACAGATAACTTTTTATAAAAAGAACAACAATTGAAGAAATATTCAGTATCCCTCACCCCCAATCCCATCCATCACCATTGGTCCAAGAAGATTTTAAATGCCTAACTAAACACTCAAAGAAGCTTCGTTTCTCGCTTAAGATGTCTGTGACTCGATATCTGCCCTTCAAAGACAGTTCTAAATATTCTTTCAATTTCTTATTTCTTTTGACACGAATAAACCTTAAAGACGTTTCGTTTGAATTATAAAAGCTTAATCGATATTTTCTTCTTTAAATAAAAATTGAAATTAAAAGGAAACGATGAGGAAAATAATTTCAATCGGATCCTGTGAATTGGAGCGAAACGGAAACTGGTAATTGAAGAGGGCAAACAAAGAGAGGCCGAAGAAATCTGACTTCCGAAGGGGACTCTTTTACAGTTCTTTCTTCCGTGCCATTGATTCGGCATTTTGCCTCTTTTCCGACTCTGTGTGCACTCGGCACTCTCCCCCCGCCCCCAAACGTTCCACGGAATTTACGCCGCTATTTGGTGTGTTCGTCATGAAGACGTATCCCTTCGGGTGACGTATGGGTCCATTGCAGAGATCCTTTCTCCCCAGTCATCGCCCGAGGCTAATCCCGTCGTTTGTCACTATCTCTCTGGGAAAAACACGCCGTTAATTTATCTAATTCCGATGGTGGTTACGTTGTACATAAAATCGGAGAGCCGGGAGTCGAGGCAAAATACACGAGGTTAGGGAGCATGGAAGATGAGGAGATAATGGACTCTATTCCCTTTAGGACCACTAATGCAAATACACCTGGCTTACAAATCCATCAGAATCAAAAGCCATTCCCTTAATATCTGAACGTAACAAATCTTTCGTCAGTTGCATTAGCACCAAAGATGTTCTCGAATTTTCTGCGTAAGGAAACTTTACCAGGAACTAAAGTTTAAGTTCTAAACAATTTTAGCTATGCTTCTTTAGACACATTACTTCAGAGTTACTGCTCTAGATGTAATTCTTATGTTACAGTTACGTAAATATAGACAGATGCACTTTGATTTCATCTCAACTTCCCACAATTATTATCACTTCCCCAAAAGCACACTGGCTGCTTTTCCTGGCTGCTTAGAGTAATAAGTTTCTCGATCATCGATATAGTCTGGGAATATAGTGTTAGACTCGCTAGAGTGTATTAGGAGAGAATTTATTTTCCAAATAAAACTTATCACTTAGGATTGTTGAAAAGCATGTAGGTTTATCATTGTATGTAATTGAATGTTCAGTACTTCTAAAAAATAAATTTTCTGAAGCTTTCTTACATTTTGGATTAAGTAATTATGGAATAAATACTGATTCCAAAATATAAGAAAGATTAAATAAGTATTTATTTCTTAATTTTTTTTTAAATTTTCAGCAGATATAAGTTATTAACTATTAGTTTTGTTTTCTAAATACTTACTGCAATAAGATACCTACAATTTTCGAATACCAGCATAATAAAATCTCAAAAAGTGCATAAAAATGAAAAACAAAAATAAACAACTGCTGTTCAGTTGTTAACAAAACTTAATACGACATAATAAGAAGAAGCAATTTTGGAAGAAAAAAAAAAGAATTAACATTTCAAAAATAACTGAAAGTGAAGAGAAGGATTTTTAACACAGAAAACAATTAAGATCTTTTGATAGCAGAAGTGAATAGTATGGAATTTCTTAGGTTTTGTCCCAATTTCATACCAATTGGTCCAAAGGTACCGAAATTAAAAGGAAACTTTCTTACAAAAACCTAAATCTTCTCTTAGTTTTCAGTTTTGCAGGATAAATAGTTTTGGAAATATCTTGAACACAGCTGGAGAACGTACATAGTTATGATGCGATACCATTGGTAAAAAAAAAAAAACGAATAAAAACTAAAATGATAAGAAATCAGTAACCAAACTTCGATAGATTATGTCGATGTTGTCAAGACTTATGTTGTTCATCCTTACAACTGAAGATATAATGGATTTCCATTGTGATAGTTTGAGGTTAAATGAACTATAGTAAATGGCTGCCCAACTTATTTAATGAAAAAGCTATCGTCCTGAAATTCTCTTTCACTTTTGGATAAGTTATTGCCATTGACTTGTCATTGACACATTGGAGCGATTGAGTATGTCATGGCCGGTTGATCTTGGAGTGAAATAATCGAATCAAAGTATTTTATTTTAGATGTATGTAATAATATTATTAATGTTTAAGCCTTTTTAACTTTTATCGTTCAATAATTTATAAATGTATAGCATCAAAAGCAGTAGAAAAACTTTATTAACTCCAATGGCACCAAGTCTTTACTTACTCCTCCTCTCGTTTTCATTAGCCTTCTTTCACTCTGGGCTTTCAAGTTTATTAGCATATGTGCAAGAATAAGTATAATCGTTAACGAGCAGTTGTACTTTTTATATAGATAGGTAGAAATTGAAATATGAAAGGAAAGAAATCTTTAGTTTTTATAGATTACAATGATTTCTTTTGTCTCTAAGTCACAATCGATTTTCTAGAAGTTTAATCTTCAAAAAGCACTATAATTACTTATTCTCATCTACATGATTCTTGATTTGATGAAATTTTTCTATTTTTTTGCTTTAAATAGAAACAAATACAGTAAATTCAGCTTGCGCTAAAAATGAGATGAGTTATAACACAATCTTTATAAAAAACTCCAAAACACTGCACCAAAGACCAATATTTCGTCTAATTTTTCAAAGACTTCTCAAGGTTTTTTGATAATATAATAAACAAATAAATAAAATAAAAACTCAAAATGGAAAGAGAAATAACCTTCTCAAACCTTTACAAATCAGTAAATAAATTCTATGCAATAAGTAAACCAAATAATACTATTGTCATAAAACAATAAAACATTCAAAAATATTTTAAAAAATTAAATGCTACTAGCTTACTGTTATTTAAACAATACTAATTAAATTTTAAAATTTTACTTAATCTTTTGTTTTTTATCAAAGATTCTCTGAAAATACTCAAAGACATGTTATTCACTTTCTGTGATTTATCCCTGTTAAAACATATACAGCAATTTATTAAACAAGATTCTAATGCATATCTCTTATACTCATCCTGAATTTTGTATAGGATATTCACTAATGGATCTGGGTTATGACCATATCGAAAACAGTGGTCTGCCCATTCAGATATCTTCTCATGTTTATTACGGAATGCCCGTACATGTTCCTCCACCCGATCTTTAACTGTTTGACCCGTGCTCCCAATGTAGACCCCCTGACAATCTCTACATTTGAGAGCGTAAACCACCCCCATATTGTGTAGATCTGTATTCCCTCTTTCTCTTTTAAATTTAAATAAAACATTATCTTTGAAGTATACTATATTGATTTTATTTTCTTTACATTCTTTTTTTACACAGTTATTAATTTTCAAACCAATAAGGAATACCATGCAGTTTTTAAAATTTTCTTTATTTTTGTGATGTTTTTTATATTTTTTCTTTTAGAAAAAATCTTTAAAACTGCTTTCAACAAATTCCAAAGGGTATTCATTCATTAGTAATCTTTCTTTTAAATTAATAATCTTTTCTTTCCTTAGTTTTTTGCCTTCTGTAAATTCTGTAATTTTTTTTAAGGGACTCTTAATAATTTCCTTTTTTGTGGAAATGTGATGGTTTGAAGTGAAATTCAGAATATGGTTACTTTGAAAAGATTTCCTGTTCAAATGTTAAACCTGTAATTTCATTTTTTAATGTAATGTTTAAATAATTTATCTTATTTTCTATTTCTGCTTCACTTTTGAATTTTATGTCCTGATGGAATTTATTTATATAATTAAGAAAATTAATTAAAATTTATAAATTATAATGAAAACATGTAAAACTTTTAACTAATGGATTCTGAACAAAATTACCAAATTTCAGGAAATTTTGTGTGGTACTACGTCGAAATCAAAACAAATTTTATAAAATTCTGAAAAAACTTGTATTCGGCTCAAAATACTAAGTAATTCATCCAATAGATTGTATTAGATATATCTGGAAGTAGCATTGAGTCCCATTGATAATGTAGCTAAGTTGTTACATTAAAAATCCTGCATATAATTATTTTAATTAATAATGTTTTTCTAAATTCCTAAAATTCCTGTTGAATTTAATTTAAACGTCTTAACTGTTTCAGACAATGTATGTATTTTCACTTCTTTGAAGTTACATATGTAATTAATTAATTTAACATACAGGGTGTTTCAAAAATACACGGCATAATTTCAGGTATGTATTTCCCACATGTAGACAATCAAAATAGTTCATTACAACATATGTCCGGAAATGCTTCATTTCCGAGTTATGGCCTTCACAACATTGAAAATCACCGGAACGTTTTTCGTATTTACAGATGAAGCACAGTTCACACGAGATGGCATAACAAATTTCCACAATCAGCATGTATGGGCGTATGAAAACCCAAATGCAACTGTTGTATCTCATCACCAGGTGCGGTTCTCCCTCAACATGTGGGCCGGTATCATTGGTGATCGATTAGTTGGACCCCATGTACTTGTAAACAGACTTACGGGGCAGGCGTACACAAACTTCCTGGAAAACACCATACCTCATGTTTATGACGACACTCCACTGATCGATCGTCAGCACGCTCACTTCTTGCATGACGGCGCTCCTGCACACTTCAGTCGTACGGCTCGCCGATACTTGGATCGAACGTTTCCTGATCGATGGATAGGTAGAGGCGGCCCAATTGCTTGGCCTCCACGCTCACCTGATCTGAACCCTCTCGATTTCTACTTGTGGGGCCATTTAAAATCATTGGTTTATTCGTCTCCGGTGCCTGATTTGGAATCCCTTCGGAATCGAATTGTGGCACGTTCTGAGGACATACGCAACATTCCTGGAGTGTGGGATCGTGTTCGCAGGTCATTGAGACATCGATGTGAGGTCTGTATTCAAGCAGGAGGTGGTCATTTTGAACATCTTCTGTAATGGCAACGACCGGCGGAACGAAAAACGTTCCGGTGATTTTCAATGTTGTGAAGGCCATAACTCGGAAATGAAGCATTTCCGGACATATGTTGTAATGAACTATTTTGATTGTCTACATGTGGGAAATACATACCTGAAATTATGCCGTGTATTTTTGAAACACCCTGTAGAAACCACTTTTACACATATAATATATTAACAATTAAAATTAATAAGCTCATTCACTATCTTCCTCAATCACCTCACATTTCAAATACGTAATGTATATTTCAACATTCAAAATATATATTGATAAAAATTAGATGGCTTACATTATGAAATCGCTTCGATTAATTAAATATTTCAGATACACTATGGATACTACAATTTTTCGAGCCATTCAGGCACAGCCTTGTCGTCAAGGCGACTGATATATCTCAACCTTGGTTCGGAGTGCTGCTTCGATGCTTCTTTCTTCTTCTGTGCTTATTTCGCTTCATAGAAGGTCTGACTGTCAACTTACTGGTACGTTCCGAATAGTTATCTAAACGACATCAGCATTGAAATACTCCATCATAGAGTGTAGCTCTAACTAATCGAACTAAAAAAAACTGGATCTGGAGATAAGTCACAACAACGTTAATATTATTGATAAAATAATAATAAAATGTTAAAATTAATAAAAACAATGCAGAAAAGTATTAAACGATTCAAGTTTTCTAATTACTTGTTACTTTTTTATTAAAAGTAACCTTTAATAACCTATTTGTTAAGTTTTTAAATTTTCAAATTTTATTTTTAGATCATGTTTCTAAGAGATATTTAGCTCCTAAACTCAATGTACCAGTGTAATCTCTAACAACTTACAAACCAATGTAAGAGTCTTCTTGAAAAATGGCAGGAATATTTACGGATCTGTTGTGCTAAGAAACTTCCACAAGGATTTTTATAGAGGAATTTATGCTTGAATGTAACAAAACTTTTCATTAAAAACATTTGAAGCGAAAAATTTCACTCTGCAAGCAATGAATCTTCTTTTAAGTACAATGGCGCATCGGAATCCATTTTGCAAACCTTTTGAAATTTAAAGGTATTTTGATTAAAATTAATTAAATTTAACTTATTAACATGTAAGCATGTAAACATATAATGAACATTTGAATGAAAATTTCGACTACAAACAATTTCCAAACATGGAGATGCTTTTGGCACGATTTTAAAAACAAAATAACGATAAATAAAATTGCAACAGTTGAAGAAAAGTAGGCTTTAAGTTCTATCATAAGCTTATCTGTTTAGGCTTCAAATTTGATTAAGTTTCCATAAACATTTTGAAATCTAGGTTCTGATTTAGAAAGAAAGAAAGAAAATGCAACATTTAAAGACAATTCGGTTTTAGATGGGTAATGTTTTAGGACAGGTCTAGAGTCCCTGAGCCGAATAAACGTTCCTTTTAGGATTTCTCTCGAATTCTTCTTTTAATTGAAAGCGATGACTACGATGATAATGGAAGCCGCTGAAGGCTAATGCGGTAATAGTAAGGCGAAGGCATAAAAACAAGCAGAGCAACTGAAAAAAAAAAACCTAAAAAAAAACACCTTTCTCGTGGGAATAGCACTGGCATTTCTGCGGTAGTTTTTTCTTTTATTTCCTTTCCCTCCGGAATCCTCTGAGAGTTCGACTGCCTTTGACAGCTATTTCCTAGTGCTGAGCACCAGAAAAGCAGAAAGGATAATGAAACTGGACTGCAGAAGAAGAGACGAAAAAAAAATTAATAATCTCCAAGATTCACTCCCGAAGTCTGATTTCCCCGAGCTGCCCTCCCTGGCATCGTACTTGCAGCCCCCTCCCCCCCCTTTTTCCCAGCCCCCTCCCCGTCTCCCGGTTCCTCTCAGCATCCGATTAATCTTCCCATCGATCCTGGAAAAGTGCCCGAATGCGCATGCAATATGTCTATCACTTATCCCCTTCCCCCACCCCTTCCCACCTTCTGTTTCTTGAGCGTGGTTTCTGCATTTTTTTTTTATTCTTACCTGTCTCATCTTTTCTGCCAACGTTCTTCTGCTGCGTTTATTTTTCCCATCTATAATTGCAATGAGAAATTCGTGTTTCACTCACTTTATTTAGATCAATATTCTGTGAGATTTGTTTCGAAACTTACGCATATATTTTAAAATAAATTTATTCTTTTCAGCAAATTTCAATTGTCGAAGAAATTTGAGTTTTCTAAAAAACAAAAACCTATTCTTATCTTCTCCGTTGAATTCAATCTTAAAATCCTAACTTTACCAAAAAACTCTAAAGAAAATCAGATTGTATTATTCAACTATTATATATTATTTCGTAATTGAGGTCTTTATGCGCTCTCTTTTAACTACTCTTTATCTTGTTTGTTATCTTCCTCTTTCTCTTAGAATAATGGAAGATTATTCTTCACGTTCTATCAGTATTTTTAATCCATTAGAATCGTTGTTCTTCAGTTTTAGGAATTCCATATTCCTATCGATAATTGGATAGAAATTTATCAAAACACTTACTTTAAATAATCAAATTTTTAAATTGATTAGAATTGTGAATTGCTACTCATTTAAATTAATGTTAGCTTAGTTTTGATATATGAAGTTTGTCTTAATGTGTTTTCGAGATATTTGAAAATGAATGAGCTAATTTTTGCCTTTGTTGTGTTTACAGCAATGCTATTAAACTTCATTTATTTCTACAGTGTATGGTTAATTTCTATATTGAAACTGCATCAACAAAAGAGCATAAATTAATCACAAAGTATTTTTTTTTGCAGAACACAAATTTTGCTTCAATCGTCAAATTACATAATTTATACAACCAAATTACTGTTATTCTAACATAATTTCTTATTCACATTATCTTATTTATGTGGGTATTTGTTAAATCATTGATGAAATCGGTCCACTTGCTAGTCTATAAGTTTTCAAATTTTTTAAAAAAGTTGTAAATTAAAGTTATACTGTATTGGTAGAATTTATTAGTATCATTAAAATTAATAAGTTTTCTATTGAGTTTATATAAGTTGACCCTTTAAATTATGCTTTTCTAAAATATTTGGTAATAAATTTATCGTTCTGTAGATCAAAGGAATAAGCCGGCACACCTGATTAAAATGATTTAAAGTTAATAACTGAATAAAGTAAAATGAAGTACAGCCCGGTTTATTCAGTTATTAAATTTAAATCATTTTAATCAGGTGTGCCGACTTATTCCTTTGATCTACAGAATTATGAACAGCGCACGTAAAATCTTTCTCTCAACTCTCAAATTTATCGTTGTCCAGTAGATGTGATGTTTCACGATGCAGTTCTTACAGGTTATTTTTCCTTGAGTAACTAATACTGCTCTGTTCACTATACTTTATAACTGGGACAGACTACAGAGAAATAAAACATAGAAGATAGAAGCACAAATAACCAAACTCGTTCAGGGTTTCGATAGACATCCAATCTGATAGCTATTTCCAAGTTCAGAGATATAACAACTCGACCTCACCAGGTTTCCAACCGAAGTAATATGAATTAATTTCAAATTTAATTTTATCTTATTCCATTACGTATTCCTAAAATGTATAATCGTAATAATAACAGTAATTGCAATCCGTCCATAAAATCACCAGAAAAAAAATCTTTGATACCCTTTTCTTCGAAGTTAAATTGTTGCACATTTAACACGCGATCCTTTGTCTGTATTTAATCCGAAGATTGTATGTTTAGTCGTAATTATCTCTCGTTAATCTCCCATCTCCCACGAATTTGTTTTGTGCTGATATCAAAATTCACTGCAATGGGGGGGAAAGATAATGTATTCTTAATCTTCGCAGATGCTCTAGATAAAGATCTAAAAAACTCCTTCAGCAATGTTTGATTTTTTTTATGTGTGCTACGATTTTCTTCAACCATCTCTTTGATAATAGCCGTCGTAAATAAATGTAATCTCCTCTCTCTTGAACACTTAGTATTTATCAGCAGTTTTGACTGTGTTCTTTTACTGCGCAGTCATAAAACTGCTATTACCACGAGAAGTGCCTACTAGTAGCTGCTTAAAAATTCTGATTCATTTTCACAGCAGATCGGTTTACTTTCTCTCGTTATGGCATCCTTCGAAACATTGGTGTATTCTGTGTTATCGTGGTTTCTGTTTTCTCAATTAATTATGAGGGAGTTTTTTTGGTTAAAGTATAAATCATCATCAAAGTTTCTCTTAACTTTAAAAGACTGAAGCCTTGAGATTATTAAGAAAACATGGAGATGGTATAGAACATCAATCTCTTTTAAGATAGATTCTTTTAAGAATGGTGTACACCAGGCGTTCTTAACTCAGGTCTGTAGAATTACAAAAATTTTCTGTTGCGCATGCGCTTTGAAAGACTTTACATAGTTTATTTAAATATCCAGATTTACAATTTCTGTTAAAAGTAGAAATCAGAATACATTGTAATGGTAAATAGATTACAATGTATTCTATAATCTATAGAATTATGAAAATTGTTTCATTATAATTACATAATTGAAATTTACCAGTAACACGCAGTAACTCTCGGTAATTTAATTAAAAGTTTAATAAAACTTTCGTTTGATTTGATAAAACACTAGATATATCTGTTGTTGTAATTTTAACAGATAGCTAAAAATTATGTACTAAACTGTTTTGAGAAACACCATTTTGTTTTGATGTTATACATTCAAGTATAAAACTATTTTATAGAATGGTAATTTATTCTTGGATATCCAGTATCTTCCGTTTATGTCAGGATTTCATTTACTTGTTTTCAGATAATAAAATCATGTCACACACATATTTATGAAGATTACTTAATGGTCTATCCGAAAAAGAACCGTATTATAGCAATAAGAGAAAAATTGCAAAAAAAATAGACTTAATACGAATACAAACTTGAATGCATGACAAAAGACTTCAAATTGAAGACACAATAAAATTAATGTTGAAACGTCAAAAAATTAAGCCAAAATCATCACAATTATCTTCATGATTCGCCATTTGAATGTAAAAGCTGATCAGAATTAAAGTAGGCTACACAAAAGCAATTAAATATCTCGGCTTAGTTGGAACAATCATATTAAAATGTTATACAAAAAGCTGAACAAATATTATCATACATATTCTTATATAAAAGATAGCAGAGTACCTGTTTCTTGTATTGGTAACAATGATGTGGTTGAGAAACAAATTGAAATTGTGTGTTCACTTCGATACTTTCCCAGTAATGTTATATTTGAATTTTGTAACTCGAGATCCCTAGATATGAAATTAATGTCGAGATCGGAGAATATAAAACTTACCATCTTATCTAAAACTAGATGGTATGCATACACACAAGTATGCTAAACATTTGTCACAGAGACACACACATACATACACACAAATTCACAAATTTCACTTTTATATTATAGATTTACTTCCAGTATGATCAAAATTTTATTAACTATATAAATCGTTATTATATTATATAAAAGTGTTATTCTGTCTGTCATTGTCGTAAGACTTTACGTTTTTCCAATTTTGTGACCAAACTATAAGAAATAGATTGGTTATGTAAATGGATAAAATGTAGAACTTTTTAAGACAAACAAAATGCTACAAAAATCTTTCGAAAAAAGTTTTTGGTTTCCAAGATGATACCTTTTAAAGGGTCAAATTTTGACTTCTTAATTTAAACGAAAAGTATAAAAGTTGGAAGATAACATTATATTGAGGAAATGTTCGTATTTGAAAGTTCTATCGAACGGTATATCAGTCATTAGAGAGTTTTTGCCCAGCTCGCTATTCTAATACGGTAACGCTGAAGTCACATGACTGGTATTCTGCGCATGCGTCACTATATCGTAGAGGAAATACAGTTAATGTGACACGTTAACTTTCCTCGAATAGCGTATGGCTTTACGATAGGAAACACGAGTTCCTATAAACATGAGTTCCGACACTAGCGCTCCTGGTGACGAATTGTAGAACTTGAAGTCCAATCGATTTGTATCTATTTATTCGAAATTATCGATTACAAAAATGATTTTCACGATCGGAGGGCATCTTTTCCTTATGTTTTCGTGGATGCTTTCATAAAATGTTACATTATTAATCAAAATCATTTCATAATTTCGACAGCGATCCGAGATATCGAAAAGATCTCGCCATTGATCGAGATTTAACGAGACTGAATTATTTATCGAAATTGATTTATCGAAACTGATAACAAAGAAAGACAAAACGATGAAAATAAAAAAGAATATTTCCTATTTTAATTAATTAAAAACATTCTTTCATCTATTCGATGCATTGACTAAATGTATTTATAAAAATCAAAGCTATTTTTTCGTAAATAAACCGTAGGCATGATGACAACTGAGAAGTGTAAATTTTCACGTTATGGCAAAAACTCTCTTTATGACAGAGCCCGCTATTGTGGTTACCTTATTCGTTCACGTGACATTTGCGTTTCCCGTATATAAATCACGTTATGGCAAAAACTCTCTATTAACAAACGTTTCTGCGTTTGGAAAATACATGCAAAAATGAAGTGTTTTTGCAGCAACCCCCCTGTGTGAGTGCCAACGCGCAATAAACCTGAGTTAAGCGGAGAAGCCCACAATGAGCTGGGAAGCCGTGTATTCTCCGGTCTCCATATTAATTCGCTAAATAAATAAAGGTTTGTTTTTTTTACATGCAAGGGTTCCGGAGCGAAGCGACGGTACCCGTCTAGTATCATTATTTTATTCGTTAGCAGCGAAACATAAACTACGCTGCTAACATCTGGGCCAACACTAATGACAGTTGTTTAAAATCTGCAAAATAAAATTTTAAAGTTAATTTGCTTTAGGCAAAATGTAAAGATAAAACAATAAATGTAGAAATTTAACTTGTATGTTTTCAGAAAAGACCAGACACACAATAATTAAAAAACATAAAAACTCAATAAAATCTTAATATCTGGACCAGGTTTTGATCGGACCTAAGATTGATTCTTTGTGTAGATTGATGTCATATTAATGGATTATTGTTTTTTGCTAAATTTTCATTGTTTGTAAAAAAGATGTAATGTGAAATGTACTATTATTAGTATATTGTTAAATATTGATTTACTGTGTAGATTTTTACGAATTCCTACGAGAATTTTTACGAGAAAGAGGAAAAGTTTTTTTCCTGTCCTCAGAACCTGATGAAGTTTCTGTTTAAGGAAAGGAAATATTCTATTTTTAGAAGACATTAAAAGAAGTATATAAAAAAAAAAAAACAACATCTTTTTCTATTTGATCTTCTAATTAATATGGAATTAAACTTCAATATTCACCTTTACTTAAACCCTACATATTTAAATGAATCTCAACTAACAAAACTGAAGAAAATAAGACGTAAATATTCAATAAAGCATAAATTTTTTTAAATAAATTTCTCTTTTTTTCTTTTCAAATATTATTTTTTTAAACATAAATAGAATGAAAGATTGGCCGCTTCGCCATGGCCGAGCGCTCTAGACGGCGGTCTGCCGTATGGTCGATGTGTCGGAACCCGGGTTCGAATCGCGGCATGGGCATGGCTGTTTCTTTCTTCATCTGTGTTTCGTCCGTTTCTCCCAGGGACTTACAATCACAGGTTTATTTCGGACCGAGATGTGAATCTCGCCCCCTCCCGTCCTTCTTCAATTTCCTAGCCTCACCCTGAACTTGTCAGGTAGGGCTAAATTGTGGTCCAATGTTGACCGTTGTCGATAAAAAACGAAAAAGAATGAAAGGTTGATTTGCCTTGTTGTCTGTACTTTCAATTCTATTACAATTAGTATTTCGCCATTTCTTAAAAACTTAAATTTAATAAAAGTAATTACTAAAATTAAATAATAATAAAACAAATTTTTTTGAAATTAATTTGTAAATATATATATATATATATATATATATATATTGTATATATATATTGTCAGGAAGTCGAAATGAAATAAGAAAATTTTAAAGATAAAAGGATTGTTTGAACCAACAGTTCTCTAAAATTTCCCTTGCTGGTATTGATATTATTGGGATTTTTTTAAAAGACAATAATTTGCGGTAATAAAAAGAGTAATATCGTAAGAAAATAAAGAACACCTTAACAGGACACTGTTTAAATCTTTTATAGGACTGTGATAAATTGTCAGTGATATCCGCTAAGGAATCTGAAGAGAATCAAGGAAGAATGAAGTTATTATAATAAGAAATAAAGTTCAACGTGCGTATATTTTAACATAAATCAGAAAGGAAATGAACGTAATTTGCTTTTCGAGCATTGGGCTATCATCGACGGGAATTGAACGGCCGTTTAATCCTTATTGTCTATTTTTGTTTTTGTTTGGATACGACTCCATTATGGGAAGGATACATTACTTTTGAGCTTATCATCGAAGGTAAATTTGGCTGATGATTCCTAATAAGGATGAAAGATTTCTCAGATTTCCGTCGATGATAGTTCAATGCTTATCAATACTCGAAAGCAGATCATGTGCAGTTGTTTTCTGATTTAGGAAAGAATGAAGTTATTTGGTAATTTTTTCTTGTTTCGGATGTCCCTTATATCAATTACTAATAACCACTCCATGTCCTAAAAACACTCTGTATCTGCGGATTTGTCTCACCACCTAATCTACGGATGGTAAAATGAAATCAGTGAAAATATTGTTCGCATTCTAAAATGATCTTCCTAGGATTGATAGTTGCTGACTTACTTCGATAATAAAATAGAATAAACTTCCGTATTGCTAATAAGAATATTATTACCATCTTTATAATAATTTATGGCCATCAAACAAACCAGAAACTTTGATAACTGGAATGAGCATTTATCCTTTCATTCCTTGATAAGAAGTTCTGGTCTTTTCTTTTATTTATTTTTAACTCTTTATATTTTTTATTTTATTTTATATCAATTTCCAAAATTACAAATTGTCATCAGGATGATATTTTTCCATAAGAATTTCGGTATCTGCAATACAAAAAAAAACATTATCATTATGTTACAAAAAAATAATTAATAAGTACTTTAAATATAAGTTGATTGTGGCACAGTTAGTCATAAACTTTTAATAGAAGCATCTCAAAAGCAATTAAAACAATAATTAGCTTAGTTCATCCACGTGTATTGTATCTGCACCATTAGACGCGGAAATGATGTAATTAGAAACTTCCACCAATCATGTAACTTTCAATGCAGCAGATCAATTTTTTAAGTTGCAAGAAAAATTTAATAAATGGTTAAATAACAAATCCGTTTCCTGTGAAAAAGAAAATAAAGGGTTGTTATGAAATTCTCAATTTTCCATAACTGTACTAATGCCTCATTACATCTTTTATAAACAGTAGTGATATTTTAATATTTGACCTTTCCATTTCATTTACATATATTTCTAACAGGAATATCTAATGAGACATACTCGAAACACTACTATTTCGGAATAACATTAATATTAAGTGAATAAAATAAAGAATTAATAAAGTGAATATAATTTTTTGCTCAAGCATAAATTTAAAAGCTACTCATAATAATAAAAAAAATTAAAAATAATAATAAAAAAGGAAGTACAATAATGTAAGGAAAAAAAAGTTATGAAAAAAATAAACAAAAAACGAAACAATCGGTCATTGGGATAAAATATTAAGAGGAAAAAAAAGTAAGATACAAAGATTTAAGCCGATAACCTTCAGTATATAAATTCGAAATCTTAATCATCACGCTATAGCTGATAATAGAAGTTAAATGGCTGCAATTCTAACATTTAAGCTAATAGCGGAAATCCAATGAAAACAATGTCAAATATCTCGAACATGGGGGAGGGGGGCGTCGGTCCCTGAAAATACCCATTCCTACAGTGTTTGGGCCTTTGAACACAATGATGAAATCCGTTTGTTGATCCCACATTCTGTTCGGGAGTTGTTAGGGGTGGACAGACAAGGACGGACGGATGGACGAACGGACAGGACAAATGCAACAGCTACCGATTTTGGACACTATCACATTACGAAGACCAAATGGGTCGCTAAAAATAGATGGATATCAAACAAATTATTTTTTTTATTGATATCGGTATTAATCTTTGTCTTGCAAACATGTCAAAGATTAATAATTTCAAAAATTCCCATTCGATTTATTGTAAAGATTTTGTCTTGCAATCGCAGAGAGATATTGCAGCTGAGTACATAGACTTAATTTTTCACAAAATCTCTATACCTAGCCGACTGTTAACAGTTGTATGTTAAGAATATTTAATTAATTAAGTAAACAACTGCAATCAAAGCACCTACAATAAGTGCACAGTACAGAAATTTACTTGTTAAAATTTTTAGTAATAATAATAATAATATTTTTTATTATTTCAATAATAAAGTATAATAAAGTTGCGTTTGTAATTTATTAAAATATCTAGCAACAGGTGCTTAATGTAAATAAATATGGATTAAACTATAAAAAAAAAATTTTAATTACTTTAAAAAATTTTAAAAGAACGTTATGTATTCATCAAATAATATTGGCACACAGCAATTGTAGTGACAATTATAAATTGATTC
>JAFIDM010126608.1:64654-86862 GCA_023159025.1 Thereuonema tuberculata | reverse complement strand
GAATCAATTTATAATTGTCACTACAATTGCTGTGTGCCAATATTATTTGATGAATACATAACGTTCTTTTAAAATTTTTTATAGTAATTAATTTTTTTTTTATAGTTTAATCCATATTTATTTACATTAAGCACCTGTTGCTAGATATTTTAATAAATTACTAACGGAACTTTATTATACTTTATTATTGAAATAATAAAAAATATTATTATTGTTATTACTATAAATTTTAACAAGTAAATTTCTATACTGTGCACTTATTGTAGGTGCTTTGATTGCAGCTGTTTACTTAATTAATTAAATATTCTTAACAAACAACTGTTAACAGTCGGCTAGGTATAGAGATTTTGTGAAAAATAAGGTCTATATACTCAGCTGCAATATCTCTCTGCTATTGCAAGACAATCTTTACAATAAATCGAATGGGAATTTTTGAAATTATTAATCTTTGACATGTTTGCAAGACAACGATTAATACCGATATCAATTAAAAAAAATAATTTGTTTGATATCCATCTATTTTTAGCGACCCATTTGGTCTTCATAATGTGATAGTGTCCAAAATCATAGCTGTTGCATTTGTCCTGTCCATCCGTTCGTCCTTGTCTGTCCACCCCTAACAACCCCCGAACAGAATGTGTGATCAACAAACGGATTTCATCATTGTGCTCAAAGGCCCAAACACTGTAGGAATGGGTATTTTCACGGACCGACGCCCCCCTCCCCCATGTTCGAGATATTTGACATTGTTTTCATTGGATTTCCGCTATTAGCTTAAATGTTAGAATTGCAGCCATTTAATTTCTGTTATCAGCTATAGCGTGATGA
Organism: Thereuonema tuberculata; assembly: GCA_023159025.1. Lineage (NCBI taxonomy): Eukaryota > Metazoa > Arthropoda > Chilopoda > Scutigeromorpha > Scutigeridae > Thereuonema > Thereuonema tuberculata. The sequence goes on along the minus strand of JAFIDM010126608.1, from coordinate 86,034 downwards.
TTAATATACTGAAGGTTATCGGTTCAAATCTTTGTATCTTACTTTTTTTTTCCTCTTAATATTTTATCTCAATGACTGCTTGTTTTTGTTTTTTTTTTCTTATTTTCTTAATTTTTTTTAATTTTTTTTCCTAATTTTTTTTCCTTACATTATTGTACTTCCTTTTTTATTATTATGAGTAGCTTTTAAATTTATGCATGAGCAAAAAATTATATTCACTTGTTATATTTAATGTTATTCCGAAATAGTAGTGTTTCGAGTATGTCTCATTAGATATTCCTGTTAGAAATATATGTAAATGAAATGGAAAGGTCAAATATTAAAATATAACTACTGTTTATAAAAGATGTAATGAGGCATTAGTACAGTTATGGAAAATTGAGAATTGCATAACAACCCTTTATTTTCTTTTTCACAGGAAACGGATTTGTTATTTAACCATTTATAAAATTTTTCTTGCAACTTAAAAATTGATCTGCTGCATTGAAAGTTACATGATTGGTGGAAGTTTCTAATTACATCATTTCCGCGTCTAATGGTGTAGATACAATACACGTGGATGAACTAAGCTAATTATTGTTTTAATTGCTTTTGAGATGCTTCTATTAAAAGTTTATGACTAACTGCGCTACAATCAACTTATATTTAAAGTACTTATTAATTATTTTTTGTACCATAATGATAATTTTTTTTGTATTGCAGATAACAGTTGAAATAATGACAACAGTTTGTAATTTTGGAAATTGATATAAAATAAAATAAAAAATATAAAGAGTTAAAAGTAAATAAAAGAAAAGACCAGAACTTCTTATCAAGGAATGAAAGGATAAATGCTCATTCCAGTTATCAAAGTTTCTGGTTTGTTTGATGGCCATAAATTATTATAAAGATGGTAATAATATTCTTATTAGCAATACGGAAGTTTATTCTATTTTATTATCGAAGTAAGTCAGCAACTATCAATCCTAGGAAGATCATATTAGAATGCGAACAATATTTTCACTGATTTCATTTTACCATCCGTAGATTAGGTGGTGAGACAAATCCGCAGATACAGAATGCTTTTAGGACATGGAGTGGTTATTAGTAATAACATACCCAAATTATAAATTGATATAAGGGACATTCGAAACAAGAAAAAATTACCAAATAACTTCATTCTTTCCTAAATCAGAAAACAACTGCACATGATCTGCTTTCGAGTATTGATAAGCATTGAACTATCATCGACGGAAATCTGAGAAATCTTTCATCCTTATTAGGAATCATCAGCCAAATTTACCTTCGATGATAAGCTCAAAAGTAATGTATCCTTCCCATAATGGAGTCGTATCCAAACAAAAACAAAAATAGACAATAAGGATTAAACGGCCGTTCAATTCCCGTCGATGATAGCCCAATGCTCGAAAAGCAAATTACGTTCATTTCCTTTCTGATTTATGTTAAAATATACGCACGTTCAACTTTATTTCTTATTATAATAACTTCATTCTTCCTTGATTCTCTTCAGATTCCTTAGCGGATATCACTGACAATTTATCACAGTCCTATAAAAGATTTAAACAGTGTCCTGTTAAGGTGTTTTTTATTTTCTTACGATATTACTCTTTTTATTACCGCAAATTATTGTCTTTTAAAAAAATCCCAATAATATCAATACCAGCAAGGGAAATTTTAGAGAACTGTTGGTTCAAACAATCCTTTTATCTTTAAAATTTTCTTATTTCATTTCGACTTCCTGACAATATATGTATATATACATATATATATATATATATATATTAGGCAATTATTTTACAAATTAAGTTCAAAAAAATTTGTTTTATTGTTATTCAATTTTAGTAATTACTTTTATTAAATTTAAGTTTTTAAGAAATGGCGAAATACCAATTGTAATAGAATTGAAAGTACAGACATCAAGGCAAATCAACCTTTCATTCTTTTTCGTTTTTTATCGACAACGGTCAACATTGGACCACAATTTAGCCCTACCTGACAACTTCAGGGTGAGGCTAGGAAATTGAAGAAGGACGGGAGGGGGCGAGATTCACATCTCGGTCCGAAATAAACCTGTGATTGTAAGTCCCTGGGAGAAACGGACGAAACACAGATGAAGAAAAGAACAGCCATGCCCAAGCCGCGATTCGAATCCGGGTTCCGACACATCGACAATACGGCAAACCGCCGTCTAGAGCGCTCGGCCATGGCGAAGCGGCCAATCTTTCATTCTATTTATGTTTAAAAAAATAATATTTGAAAGGAAAAAAAGAGAAATTTATTTAAAAAAATTTATGCTTTATTGAATATTTACGTCTTATTTTCTTCAGTTTTGTTAGTTGAGATTCATTTAAATATGTAGGGTTTAAGTAAAGGTGAATATTGAAGTTTAATTCCATATTAATTAGAAGATCAAATAGAAAAAGATTTTTTTTTTTTTTTTATATACTTCTTTTAATGTCTTCTAAAAATAGAATATTTCCTTTCCTTAAACAGAAACTTCATCAGGTTCTGAGGACAGGAAAAAAACTTTTCCTCTTTCTCGTAAAAATTCTCGTAGGAATTCGTAAAAATCTACACAGTAAATCAATATTTAACAATATACTAATAATAGTACATTTCACATTACATCTTTTTTACAAACAATGAAAATTTAGCAAAAAACAATAATCCATTAATATGACATCAATCTACACAAAGAATCAATCTTAGGTCCGATCAAAACCTGGTCCAGATATTAAGATTTTATTGGGTTTTTATGTTTTTTAATTATTGTGTGTCTGGTCTTTTCTGAAAACATACAAGTTAAATTTCTACATTTATTGTTTTATCTTTACATTTTGCCTAAAGCAAATTAACTTTAAAATTTTATTTTGCAGATTTTAAACAACTGTCATTAGTGTTGGCCCAGATGTTAGCAGCGTAGTTTATGTTTCGCTGCTAACGAATAAAATAATGATACTAGACGGGTACCGTCGCTTCGCTCCGGAACCCTTGCATGTAAAAAAAACAAACCTTTATTTATTTAGCGAATTAATATGGAGACCGGAGAATACACGGCTTCCCAGCTCATTGTGGGCTTCTCCGCTTAACTCAGGTTTATTGCGCGTTGGCACTCACACAGGGGGGTTGCTGCAAAAACACTTCATTTTTGCATGTATTTTCCAAACGCAGAAACGTTTGTTAATAGAGAGTTTTTGCCATAACGTGATTTATATACGGGAAACGCAAATGTCACGTGAACGAATAAGGTAACCACAATAGCGGGCTCTGTCATAAAGAGAGTTTTTGCCATAACGTGAAAATTTACACTTCTCAGTTGTCATCATGCCTACGGTTTATTTACGAAAAAATAGCTTTGATTTTTATAAATACATTTAGTCAATGCATCGAATAGATGAAAGAATGTTTTTAATTAATTAAAATAGGAAATATTCTTTTTTATTTTCATCGTTTTGTCTTTCTTTGTTATCAGTTTCGATAAATCAATTTCGATAAATAATTCAGTCTCGTTAAATCTCGATCAATGGCGAGATCTTTTCGATATCTCGGATCGCTGTCGAAATTATGAAATGATTTTGATTAATAATGTAACATTTTATGAAAGCATCCACGAAAACATAAGGAAAAGATGCCCTCCGATCGTGAAAATCATTTTTGTAATCGATAATTTCGAATAAATAGATACAAATCGATTGGACTTCAAGTTCTACAATTCGTCACCAGGAGCGCTAGTGTCGGAACTCATGTTTATAGGAACTCGTGTTTCCTATCGTAAAGCCATACGCTATTCGAGGAAAGTTAACGTGTCACATTAACTGTATTTCCTCTACGATATAGTGACGCATGCGCAGAATACCAGTCATGTGACTTCAGCGTTACCGTATTAGAATAGCGAGCTGGGCAAAAACTCTCTAATGACTGATATACCGTTCGATAGAACTTTCAAATACGAACATTTCCTCAATATAATGTTATCTTCCAACTTTTATACTTTTCGTTTAAATTAAGAAGTCAAAATTTGACCCTTTAAAAGGTATCATCTTGGAAACCAAAAACTTTTTTCGAAAGATTTTTGTAGCATTTTGTTTGTCTTAAAAAGTTCTACATTTTATCCATTTACATAACCAATCTATTTCTTATAGTTTGGTCACAAAATTGGAAAAACGTAAAGTCTTACGACAATGACAGACAGAATAACACTTTTATATAATATAATAACGATTTATATAGTTAATAAAATTTTGATCATACTGGAAGTAAATCTATAATATAAAAGTGAAATTTGTGAATTTGTGTGTATGTATGTGTGTGTCTCTGTGACAAATGTTTAGCATACTTGTGTGTATGCATACCATCTAGTTTTAGATAAGATGGTAAGTTTTATATTCTCCGATCTCGACATTAATTTCATATCTAGGGATCTCGAGTTACAAAATTCAAATATAACATTACTGGGAAAGTATCGAAGTGAACACACAATTTCAATTTGTTTCTCAACCACATCATTGTTACCAATACAAGAAACAGGTACTCTGCTATCTTTTATATAAGAATATGTATGATAATATTTGTTAGCTTTTTGTATAACATTTTAATATGATTGTTCCAACTAAGCCGAGATATTTAATTGCTTTTGTGTAGCCTACTTTAATTCTGATCAGCTTTTACATTCAAATGGCGAATCATGAAGATAATTGTGATGATTTTGGCTTAATTTTTTGACGTTTCAACATTAATTTTATTGTGTCTTCAATTTGAAGTCTTTTGTCATGCATTCAAGTTTGTATTCGTATTAAGTCTATTTTTTTTGCAATTTTTCTCTTATTGCTATAATACGGTTCTTTTTCGGATAGACCATTAAGTAATCTTCATAAATATGTGTGTGACATGATTTTATTATCTGCAAACAAGTAAATGAAATCCTGACATAAACGGAAGATACTGGATATCCAAGAATAAATTACCATTCTATAAAATAGTTTCATACTTGAATGTATAACATCAAAACAAAATGGTGTTTCTCAAAACGGTTTAGTACATAATTTTTAACTATCTGTTAAAATTACAACAACAGATATATCTAGTGTTTTATCAAATCAAACGAAAGTTTTATTAAACTTTTAATTAAATTACCGAGAGTTACTGCGTGTTACTGGTAAATTTCAATTATGTAATTATAATGAAACAATTTTCATAATTCTATAGATTATAGAATACATTGTAATCTATTTACCATTACAATGTATTCTGATTTCTACTTTTAACAGAAATTGTAAATCTGGATATTTAAATAAACTATGTAAAGTCTTTCAAAGCGCATGCGCAACAGAAAATTTTTGTAATTCTACAGACCTGAGTTAAGAACGCCTGGTGTACACCATTCTTAAAAGAATCTATCTTAAAAGAGATTGATGTTCTATACCATCTCCATGTTTTCTTAATAATCTCAAGGCTTCAGTCTTTTAAAGTTAAGAGAAACTTTGATGATGATTTATACTTTAACCAAAAAAACTCCCTCATAATTAATTGAGAAAACAGAAACCACGATAACACAGAATACACCAATGTTTCGAAGGATGCCATAACGAGAGAAAGTAAACCGATCTGCTGTGAAAATGAATCAGAATTTTTAAGCAGCTACTAGTAGGCACTTCTCGTGGTAATAGCAGTTTTATGACTGCGCAGTAAAAGAACACAGTCAAAACTGCTGATAAATACTAAGTGTTCAAGAGAGAGGAGATTACATTTATTTACGACGGCTATTATCAAAGAGATGGTTGAAGAAAATCGTAGCACACATAAAAAAAATCAAACATTGCTGAAGGAGTTTTTTAGATCTTTATCTAGAGCATCTGCGAAGATTAAGAATACATTATCTTTCCCCCCCCATTGCAGTGAATTTTGATATCAGCACAAAACAAATTCGTGGGAGATGGGAGATTAACGAGAGATAATTACGACTAAACATACAATCTTCGGATTAAATACAGACAAAGGATCGCGTGTTAAATGTGCAACAATTTAACTTCGAAGAAAAGGGTATCAAAGATTTTTTTTCTGGTGATTTTATGGACGGATTGCAATTACTGTTATTATTACGATTATACATTTTAGGAATACGTAATGGAATAAGATAAAATTAAATTTGAAATTAATTCATATTACTTCGGTTGGAAACCTGGTGAGGTCGAGTTGTTATATCTCTGAACTTGGAAATAGCTATCAGATTGGATGTCTATCGAAACCCTGAACGAGTTTGGTTATTTGTGCTTCTATCTTCTATGTTTTATTTCTCTGTAGTCTGTCCCAGTTATAAAGTATAGTGAACAGAGCAGTATTAGTTACTCAAGGAAAAATAACCTGTAAGAACTGCATCGTGAAACATCACATCTACTGGACAACGATAAATTTGAGAGTTGAGAGAAAGATTTTACGTGCGCTGTTCATAATTCTGTAGATCAAAGGAATAAGTCGGCACACCTGATTAAAATGATTTAAATTTAATAACTGAATAAACCGGGCTGTACTTCATTTTACTTTATTCAGTTATTAACTTTAAATCATTTTAATCAGGTGTGCCGGCTTATTCCTTTGATCTACAGAACGATAAATTTATTACCAAATATTTTAGAAAAGCATAATTTAAAGGGTCAACTTATATAAACTCAATAGAAAACTTATTAATTTTAATGATACTAATAAATTCTACCAATACAGTATAACTTTAATTTACAACTTTTTTAAAAAATTTGAAAACTTATAGACTAGCAAGTGGACCGATTTCATCAATGATTTAACAAATACCCACATAAATAAGATAATGTGAATAAGAAATTATGTTAGAATAAAAGTAATTTGGTTGTATAAATTATGTAATTTGACGATTGAAGCAAAATTTGTGTTCTGCAAAAAAAAATACTTTGTGATTAATTTATGCTCTTTTGTTGATGCAGTTTCAATATAGAAATTAACCATACACTGTAGAAATAAATCAAGTTTAATAGCATTGCTGTAAACACAACAAAGGCAAAAATTAGCTCATTCATTTTCAAATATCTCGAAAACACATTAAGACAAACTTCATATATCAAAACTAAGCTAACATTAATTTAAATGAGTAGCAATTCACAATTCTAATCAATTTAAAAATTTGATTATTTAAAGTAAGTGTTTTGATAAATTTCTATCCAATTATCGATAGGAATATGGAATTCCTAAAACTGAAGAACAACGATTCTAATGGATTAAAAATACTGATAGAACGTGAAGAATAATCTTCCATTATTCTAAGAGAAAGAGGAAGATAACAAACAAGATAAAGAGTAGTTAAAAGAGAGCGCATAAAGACCTCAATTACGAAATAATATATAATAGTTGAATAATACAATCTGATTTTCTTTAGAGTTTTTTGGTAAAGTTAGGATTTTAAGATTGAATTCAACGGAGAAGATAAGAATAGGTTTTTGTTTTTTAGAAAACTCAAATTTCTTCGACAATTGAAATTTGCTGAAAAGAATAAATTTATTTTAAAATATATGCGTAAGTTTCGAAACAAATCTCACAGAATATTGATCTAAATAAAGTGAGTGAAACACGAATTTCTCATTGCAATTATAGATGGGAAAAATAAACGCAGCAGAAGAACGTTGGCAGAAAAGATGAGACAGGTAAGAATAAAAAAAAATGCAGAAACCACGCTCAAGAAACAGAAGGTGGGAAGGGGTGGGGGAAGGGGATAAGTGATAGACATATTGCATGCGCATTCGGGCACTTTTCCAGGATCGATGGGAAGATTAATCGGATGCTGAGAGGAACCGGGAGACGGGGAGGGGGCTGGGAAAAGGGGGGGGGGGGGGGCTGCAAGTACGATGCCAGGGAGGGCAGCTCGGGGAAATCAGACTTCGGGAGTGAATCTTGGAGATTATTAATTTTTTTTTTCGTCTCTTCTTCTGCAGTCCAGTTTCATTATCCTTTCTGCTTTTCTGGTGCTCAGCACTAGGAAATAGCTGTCAAAGGCAGTCGAACTCTCAGAGGATTCCGGAGGGAAAGGAAATAAAAGAAAAAACTACCGCAGAAATGCCAGTGCTATTCCCAGGAGAAAGGTGGTTTTTTTTAGGTTTTTTTTTTCAGTTGCTCTGCTTGTTTTTATGCCTTACTATTACCGCATTAGCCTTCAGCGGCTTCCATTATCATCGTAGTCATCGCTTTCAATTAAAAGAAGAATTCGAGAGAAATCCTAAAAGGAACGTTTATTCGGCTCAGGGACTCTAGACCTGTCCTAAAACATTACCCATCCAAAACCGAATTGTCTTTAAATGTTGCATTTTCTTTCTTTCTTTTTAAATCAGAACCTAGATTTCAAAATGTTTACGGAAACTTAATCAAATTTGAAGCCTAAACAGAGAAGCTTATGATAGAACTTAAAGCCTACTTTTCTTCAATTCTTGCAATTTTATTTATCGTTATTTTGTTTTTAAAATCGTGAAAGTAGTGCCAAAAGCATCTCCATGTTTGGAAATTGTTTGTAGTCGAAATTTTCATTCAAATTTTCATTATATGTTTACATGCTTACATGTTAATAAGTTAAATTTAATTAATTTTAATCAAAATACCTTTAAATTTCAAAGGGTTTGCAAAATGGATTCCGATGCGCCATTGTACTTAAAAGAAGAGTCATTGCTTGCAGAGTGAAAGTTTTCGCTTCAAATGTTTTTAATGAAAAGTTTTGTTACATTCAAGCATAAATTCCTCTACACAAATCCTTGTGGAAGTTTCTTAGCACAACAGATCGTTTCTTATCCGTAAATATTTCTGCCATTTTTCAAGAAGACTCTTACATTGGTTTGTAAGTTGTTAGAGATTACACTGGTACATTGAGTTTAGGAGCTAAATATCTCTTAGAAACATGATCTAAAAATAAAATTTGAAAATTTAAAAACTTAACAAATAGGTTATTAAAGGTTACTTTTAATAAAAAAGTAACAAGTAATTAGAAAACTTGAATCGTTTAATACTTTTCTGCATTGTTTTTATTAATTTTAACATTTTATTATTATTTTATCAATAATATTAACGTTGTTGTGACTTATCCCCAGATCCAGTTTTTTTTAGTTCGATTAGTTAGAGCTACACTCTATGATGGAGTATTTCAATGCTGATGTCGTTTAGATAACTATTCAGAACGTACCAGTAAGTTGACAGTCAGACCTTCTATGAAGCGAAATAAGCACAGAAGAAGAAAGAAGCATCGACCCAGCACTCCGTACCGAGGATACATCAGTCGTCTTGACGGCAAGACTGTGCCTGAACGGCTCGAAAAATTGTAATATCCATAGTGTATCTGAACTATTTAATTATTCGAAGCGATTTCGTAATGTAAGCAGTGTAATTTTTTATTAATATATATTTTGAATGTGGAAATATACATTACATATTTGAAATATGAGGGCGATTGAGAAAGAAAGTGTATGAGCTTATTTTGGGGGTAAAAAAGACGGATAGGATTTGGGATATTTATGAAATTATTGTTTAATTGTAAATTTGAAAGTAACTATACAAAATTAACATTAAGAATTCAAGTCATGTTTGTTCAGATGACTAACCTTGCACATGTTTGTTCAGATTATGTTGATGTAGATACAACCGACCTGACCCATCAAAACACAAATAATCACTTTCTTAAAACTAACAAAACTGATTTGAATATTCGATTATACTGGTAGATGTTATGTTTTGTTTTTTTGTTTTTTTTTACTCACAATAAATAAAATAATTAGGGCTTTCAGGTCTCACCAGACCTTATGAATATCATACAGTATATTTTAAATTAATAATACAAGATAGGCTTTAAACATTTCATAAGTAATTAATTAAACTGTTTTAATGTGCAGGGAAAAACTAATTAAACATAGAGACCTTAATGCACCTTTACACATATAATACGTATATTAACAATTCAAATTAAAATACTGTGAGATTTCAAAGTTCCAGTATTCGAATTTATCGTCAGGCAATGAAAACAAATAGTTCGAATGCTGCAACTTTGAAACGTAGCGTCGCCTTGTTTTAATCTTAATTGTTAATATATTATATGTATAAAAGTGGTTTCTATGTTTAATTAATTAATTACATATGTAACTTTAAAGAAGTGAAAATACATTGTCTGAAACAGTTAAGACATTTAAATTGAATTCAACAGGAATTTTAGGAATTAAGAAAAACGTTACTAATTAAAATAAATTTGTGTAGAATTTTTAATGTAAAAACTGAGCTACATTATCAATGGGATTCAATGCTATTTCCAGGTATATCCAATACAATCTATTGGATGAATTACTTAGGATTTTGAGCGATATATTCGCTTTTTCAGAATTTTATAAAATTTGTTTTAATTTCGACATAGTACCATACAAAATTTCCTGAAATTTGGTCATTTTGTTCAGAATTCCTGAGTTAAAAGTTTAACATATTTTCATTAGAATTTATAAATTTTAATGGATGTTTGAAACAACTGACCTCATTTTTAACGCAAGCTGAATTTACTGTATTTGTTTTTATTTAAAACAATTAAATAGAAAAATGTCATCAAATCAAGAATCATGTAGACGAGAATGACTAATAATGACTAATAGTGCTTTTTGAAGATTAAACTTCTAGAAAATCGATTGTGACTTAGAGACAAAAGAAATCATTGTAATCTATAAAAACTAAATCTTTCCTTTTACATTTCAATTTCTACCTATCTATATTAAAAGTACAACTACACGTTAACGATTATACTGATTTCTTGCACATGTACTAATAAACTTGAAAGCCAAGAATGAAAGAAGGCTAATGAAAACGAGAGGAGGAATAAGTAAAGACTTTATGCCATTGGAGTTATTAAACTTTTTCTACTGCTTTCGATGCTATACATCTATAAATTATTGAACGATAAAAGTAAAAAAGACTTAAACATTAATAACATTATTACATACATCTAAAATAAAATACTTTGATTCGATTACTTCAATCCAAGATCAACCGGCCATGAAATACTCAATCGCTCCAATGTGTCAATGACAAGTCAATGGTAATAACTTATCCAAAAGCGAAAGAGAATTTCAGGATGATAGGTTTTTCATTATGTAAGTTGGGCAGCCATTTACTATAGTTCATTTAACCTCGAACTATAACAATGGAAATCCATTATATCTTCCGTTGTAAGGATGAACAACAACATAAGTCTTGACAACATCGACGTAATCTATCGAAGTTTTGCTACTGATTTCTTATCATTTTAGTTTTTATTCGATTTTTACCAATGGATCCCATCATAACTATATATGTTGTCCAGTTGTGTTCAAGATATTTCCAAAACTATTTATCCTGCAACACTGAAAACTAATAGAAGACTTAGGTTTTTGTAAGAAAGTTTCCTTTTAATTTCGGTACCTTTTGGACCAATTGGTATGAAATTGGGACAAAACCTAAGAAATTCCATACCATTCACTTCTGCTATCAAAAGATCTTAATTGGTTTCTGTGTTAAAAATCCTTCTCTTCACTTTCAGTTATTTTTGAACTGTTAATTCTTTTTTTTTTCTTCCAAAATTGCTTCTTCTTATTATGTCGTATTAAGTTTTGTTAACAACTGAACAGCAGTTGTTTATTTTTATTTTTTTTTATGGACTTTTTGAGATTTTATTATGCTGGTATTCGAAAATTGTAGGTACCTTATTGCAGTAAGTATTTCGAAAACAAAACTAATAGTTAATAATTTATATCTGCTGAAAATTTTAAAAGAAATTAAGAAATAAATACTTATTCAACCTTTCTTATATTTTCGAATAAGTATTGAATCCATAATTACTTATTCCCAAATGTAAGAAAGCTTCAGAAAATTGAACACTCAAATACATACAATGATAAACATACATGCTTTTCAACACTCCTAAGTGATAAGTATTATTTGGAAAATAAATTCTCTCCTAATACACTCTAGCCAGTCTAACACTATATTCCCAGACTATATTGATGATCGAGAAACTTATTACTCTAAGCAGCCAGGAAAAGCAGCCAGGAAAAGCAGCCAGTGTGATTTCGCGGAAGTGATAATAATTGTGGGAAGTTGAGATGAAATCAAAGTGCATCTGTCTATATTTACATAACTGTAACATAAGAATTACATCTAGAGCAGTATCTCTGAAGTAATGTGTCTAAAGAAGCATAGCTAAAATTGTTTAGAACCTAAACTTTAGTTCCTGGTAAAGTTTCCTTACGCAGAAAATTCGAGAACATCTTTGGTGCTAATGGAACTGACGAAAGATTTGTTACGTTCAGATATTAAGGGAATGACTTTTGATTCTGATGGATTTGTAAGCCAGGTGTATTTGCATTAGTGGTCCTAAAGGGAATAGAGCCCATTATCTCCTCATCTTCCATGCTCCCTAACCTTGTGTATTTTGCCTCGACTCCCGGCTCTCCGATTTTATGTACAACGTAACCACCATCGGAATTAGATAAATTAACGGCGTGTTTTTCCCAGAGAGATAGTGACAAACGACGGGATTAGCCTCGGGCGATGACTGGGGAGAAAGGATCTCTGCAATGGACCCATACGTCACCCGAAGGGATACGTCTTCATGACGAACACACCAAATAGCGGCGTAAATTCCGTGGAACGTTTGGGGGCGGGGGGAGAGTGCCGAGTGCACACAGAGTCGGAAAAGAGGCAAAATGCCGAATCAATGGCACGGAAGAAAGAACTGTAAAAGAGTCCCCTTCGGAAGTCAGATTTCTTCGGCCTCTCTTTGTTTGCCCTCTTCAAATTACTAGTCTCCTTTTCGCTCCAATTCACAGGATCCGATTGAAATTATTTTCCTCATCGTTTCCTTTTAATTTCAATTTTTATTTAAAGAAGAAAATATCGATTAAGCTTTTATAATTCAAACGAAACGTCTTTAAGGTTTATTCATGTCAAAAGAAATAAGAAATTGAAAGAATATTTAGAAATGTCTTTGAAGGACAGATATCGAGTCACAGACATCTTAATCGAGAAACGAAGCTGCTTTGAGTGTTTAGTTAGGCATTTAAAATCCATTTATACCTTTGTCCTTACAATATAGGGGGGGTAGGGGTCTTGGATAGTGAATATTTCTTCAATTGTTTTTCCTTTTTATAAAAAAAGTTGTCAGTAGTATGTTTTTAAACGGTCGTTTAAAAATGTTTACAATGTATTATAACTAATATATTCATATCTTAATTTATATCTTAATATTTTGTTAACATGATCTACTTTGCAAGTACAACTATTTACGATAGTCCACAGTGGCGTAAATTCTGTAAACGATTATTATCTGAGGGCTAGAAGTTCTGGGTTCATTGCACGGCGCAGGTTGCGGAGTTTTTTTCCCTTTGGTTGTTTCTGCTCGTAAGCTTTGTCTGATTTTCTATCGAGTAGGACCGGGTAATTACCTAAATTTGATAGGCGGGTGAGCGTCCATCTGGCCTTGTGAAATCCAATTACGCAATTGATTGAGAATCTCTAGGAGTTCATATCTACCCCAATTCATTGTATATGCATGGGCTGTTGGTCGGATCTTTAACCTTTTTTATGACTTTGTAGCTAATGTTTTCGAGATGTGATTTGACATAATTTTTTCTATATATACACTGTACAATGAATTTATATCTAAACTAATTACTATTTTTCTTAATGAAATAAGTTATTCAATCCTAAAATATTTTATAACTTATTTTTAATAGGAACAAATACGGAATCTCCACAAATCTAATCTAAAAACAAAAAATACATTAAAAATAAAGGAAATTCATGTGCCAGCCTCCGCCAGCATCAATGAATTTGTTTTGCGCATTTCAGTAAAAAAGAAGCGCCTAAAAATATATAAACACATTAAAAGTTGATACCAATGTTCATTAGTGACATCCCTAAACAGCTGTTTCGCGTTAACTTGGTGATCATCAATTGAGAGTAGTCACAATGAACAACTCTGTCTCATTATGGAGGTAAACGGCTGTTTTGAGATGTCGCTAATGAACATTATCTCTCAACCTTTAACTTGTTAAAATTTTATGTAAATATAGAGGAAGGTGACCATATTTCGAATACCATTTTGTTTTTAATGTAAAGAATTTAAAATATTGAAGTTTTGGTTAAGAATTTTACTTTGTTTTCTTCTATAAATAACATAATTTTAGATCCCGAACCGGTAAATATCCATTATAAAAAATAGATAGCTTAAATATTTTTTTTGCAAAACATTGCTGTTTTTTTGTGAAGAAAATGGGGTCTTAATTTCGGATATTGTGGGTGCCTAATTTCGGATACATAAGAATTTCACGGTAATAATTATGATAATATAATTAAATGAAACATACAATGCAAATCCAGTAACTTTATGACATTCTAATAAAATTAACGACATTATACATTAAAAATAATGAAAGGAATAAAAAAATAAAAATATCAATATGTTTATTCAAGACATTCTGCGCAAGTAAATTAACAAAAAACGTCTTCAGATTATATATGAGAAAAAGAAAAGCTTTCTACTTCCTGTAAGACGCCCAAATTCGTTATGAATACAAATTTGAAACTTAAATTTATAAAAATAATATAAGAACTGACTTCGTGCTTAATTATATAAATCTTTGTTCAAATTTAATCTTTAATAACATAATGCTTAATTAACACAAAACTTTGATCAAATTAAATCTTTAATAATAAAACAACAAACATTCCTCTCTTAATGTTTGTTCAATATAAACAAATTTAGCTCAAATCACACAATCTGAGTGATCACAATATTTTCCTTTATTTAAATTTAAAACTACACAAATTTTATTCAAAGTATGATGCCACAATTATTTTCTTTTGTTTTCCATGTTTTTTTTTATATATCCAAATGCTACTGATGTTCTGGTATAATATGAAACGTGTGTACAGTTTGAGAAAAATTAACTTTGTTCTCTAGCTTGTTAATTTTCAAATAAAGTTACTCTGTCTGTATCCTAGGTGTAGTCAGGGTAGTGTTTTTTGGGAACAAGTTGCGGAATCCTATGTTGTATGTCTATCTAGCGACGGTTTGCTCTATGTAATTTGATTCAGATTTATCTAATTGTGTAATCCAAAATTAAATTTATCTTAAGTCATCAGTGCTCACCTGATGAAAGATCTATGAGGTTAGAGTAAAAATATTCATTTTCATTTTCTTCTGTTATTTATGGAATAGATAGTATCTTCTTGACATTAAATAATAACATATCCTATCACTAATCTTAACATTCTAATCAATATTATCTCACACTAAATCGAAAAAATCACATTTATTTTTGAATTCCCCTTTCTTAACTAAGCACATTCCTAAATTGTTGTTGTTGTTTTTTCTACTCACATATAAAAATGACCGTCAGTAAAGAATGACGTCAATAAACAATTGGACATCTTGTAATAACATACTGTAAGAAATTCAGTATGTCTCTTTACTTCTAAGTCTCTTTCTCTCTCCAATTACTAAGAATCCATCAGAAATTACGGATGTAAACAGCTATTCACTAGAGACCTTCATATTTGTCATCTAACTTACAGATAAATGTGACATGTGAAAGGCACTACAGTTATTACATTATCGCAG
The DNA here is from genome assembly GCA_023159025.1 of Thereuonema tuberculata. NCBI lineage: Eukaryota > Metazoa > Arthropoda > Chilopoda > Scutigeromorpha > Scutigeridae > Thereuonema > Thereuonema tuberculata. The sequence goes on along the minus strand of JAFIDM010126608.1, from coordinate 70,400 downwards.
TAATGAATCACAGAATTAACTCCCCACAATTATCGATTTCTAAAGAACTTCTTTCTTCAGATCAAAGCAGGAGGCTCTCCATAGAGACCAGGAAATGCATGGATAATAATAAAAAACACAACAACTAATTTAGAACGAATTCCCTGGATTGCAATTGTGATGATCGTTCCCAATGGAGAATGATTAAAGATAATAGTTTTAAGATTCTTGCTTCTGCAATTCGTCTTTAATTTTTTTTTTCTGAATGAATCTGAATGATTACATTAAAAATTATTCTTCATTGTGGATTATATACATTTACTATATTCTTGCGTTTGATTTCACTAATTAGGCAAAATCTATTAATTGTGTAGTATATTAAAAACAATTGACTATTATGAAATTCACGATGTTTATCAAAGCAGCACCCATGATGCTTTGTCATTGACAAATTGGTCAATATCTCGCTAATATCTCGATCTGATTTTTACAGATCTTTCTGTTTAACACGTGAGTTTCTCTATCTGTTAAGGATTCGAAATGTATATATTTTTAAATATTTAGGTTCACTCATCTAAACTTAAAGCTATTTATTTTACATGATTTATTTCTTCGTAGTATCTTCCAGTAATTCAACAAATGATCGTAAAAGGAACGAATATAAACAATTGATATTCGATAAGTTGCCTAAGCAAGCTCATCCACTTCATCTAATCTGTTTATTGTGTCGCATTTGATAAAGAACAACAAAATAACAACTATTTCCAGATTAAATTATCTATATAAATAAAATATAAAAAAATTCGTGGCAGTTGTGCCGATCACTGAAACGTAGCATTGTTGAATAAGAGTAACGTGAAGCAACAGGTAATGTGATTGTTTGAGTAATTTGCGGAAAGACACTAAAAGGACATTAATAGTTTGAAGCTATCCAGACACGAAGATTCTCAGACGGCCTATTAATACAAAGTTTTACTGATCTACAGCAAAGTCGAAATCGAATCTACAACATAGTTGTTTGCTGAAATTTGAAATAGATCAGGTTTTTAGAAAAGATTTACTTACAAAAACAAATCAACTATATTTAGAATACCTGCCGTGCCGGGGTAACCGAGCGCTATAGACGTCGGTCTGCCGTGCCGCCAGTGTGCTGGTACCCCGGTTCGAATCCCGGTCGTTGCAAGGATGTTTCTTTCTTCTGTTTCTCCTTCTGTCCGTTCCTGTGGGTGCCACTTGATGCTGTCTCCTATGGCGTACCCTGGGCAACGCTTCGTCGGTTAAAGACATCATATCTCGCCCCTTGTTGTTGGCCTAAAGAAAGATGATTAATCTACGAGTCCGGGCATTTGAAAAAAAAAATATTTAGAAAACCATATCCCAGATCATAGCAATTATGAAGCTTTCTAAATATCAATGTCTTATGGTTTTGTGTCTGGGATATGTTTTGCTTTGGTGAATCGTCCATTGACATTCGACGAAAGGAAACAACATAAGAACAATTCTCTGTGGAGAACTAAATCTCTGACTGATAGAAGACACTAAAGAAATATTTTAGTCGAATAAGAATCCCTGTAAAAATAGCTCTTATTAGCCAGGGAAGCCAATAAAGAAACAGAAATAATGATTTTAAAATAAACATTAAAAAAACTTATTTCGTCTGACCAATAAGTATCGTTATTAAACTATCACCATTTTATTTAAAATTGGAAAGAAATTATTTAGACTTCATGGTAATGGCGCCAATTGAATTTGTATTCCATGAATCTATTGAAAATTAATAGTACAGATTATTTACACTAACAAAAATTCTGTTAGATAACACAATATTTCTTTAAGTATATTTTATTTCTAAAATCATACAATCACATACCTGGAGTTTTATACACTCACTTCCAAAAGTTAAGCACGGAGAGGAAAAATGTTAATTTCCGTAAGAGATCTGAATTAAAGAAGCTGAAATATGCTGCAAAGGTAGAAGGAAGTATGCAAATTATATAGATAACAGCCAATCACGGTTTCGCGTAGAGAAATATGTAAAACAGGCAGTCGTATAAGAAGCCTGCATTGTGAAGGGTTACAGGAGTTGCATGTAAGTGCTGATGAAAGGTGTTTAGAACATTCGTACGATTTGTTTTCAAGCTAGACGTGTTTCTATGGTTTCCAAAAGACGAATGAAAAATTCTGAGCGCCGGCGCGGGGGGCTCTAGGAGGCATTGAAGCAGGACAGTCTATAATAGATGTTGCTCGTTTCTTCGGCGTTCATCATTCCGTCATTTCACGATTATGAAAACAATTCCAAACCAGTCAAACAGTTGTCCTAAGACCTGTAGCCGGTGTCCAAGGGTTACGACCCCCGCGGAAGATCGATTTATTGCTGTTGTAGCCAAGCGGAATCGAAGATCGACCTCCACACGTGTGACATCTATGGTTGCAGCGGCCATTGGTAAGACGATATATGCCACTACTGTTCATCGAAGGCTACACATGAATGGTCTGTACGCCCGGGTACCACGAGTTTGTGTTCCTTTATCCCTCCAATCCAGAGGGACACGATTACAGTGTTGCCGCCAGTATGTGAATTGGACTATGTCTGATTGGGGCAACGTTATGTTCACAGATGAGTCCAGATTTGCCCTACAACCCGATGATAAGTGTGTAAGAGTGTGGAGGGAACAAGGTACACGCAATCGGCCCCAAAAATCACCGAACATCACGCATTCCGCGGGGGAAGCATCATGGTCTGGGCAGGGATTTCATTGCGATATCGCACTGACCAGCACATCTACAGGCGAAGTTCTGAGATGACTATACGGTATCGAGATGAAGTCCTAGACCCTATTGTGAAACTGTATGCTGCAGCAGTTGGTCCTTTTTTCCGTTTTAATGGACGATAATGCGCGTCCCCATAGAGCTGCCATCGTTGACGACTTTCTAGAGAGTGAGGGGATTGCGCGTATTGAGTGACCGGCTTACTCGCCGGACCTTAATCCAATTGAAAATCTTTGGGATGCCCCCGGCCGTGCTATATGTCGACGTTTCCCACCTCCACTCACTCTCAGAGATTTAGAAACTGCCCTACAGGAGGAATGGCGATTACTGGACTCTGCGGTGGTTGATCACCTCATAACAAGCTGCAAACTTTGTATGGAGGTGAGGGGTGCTCACATACCCTACTAATTTCTGTTTTTATTGTTTGTTTTGAATTTAAACATCATTTTGTTAATGACGCAAATCTGACGTCATCTTATAATTTATGAACATTCAATATTTTGTTTATCTCTGTATGTAATTCTTTGTTTTGTTTCATGAATAAACATAGAGCTACTTACTTGCAGCATTTCATGTCAATCAAAGCAGTACTTGTTCGTTTTTCGCATTTTACCGCTCCGTGCTTAGCTTTTGGAAGTGAGTGTATGTTGCATTATCATAAATTTATCATTTCTTTATTGTAAAACGTAAGTCTGATATAAAAATGTCCATCGTTAACATTATCATAACCTAAAATATGTTTTGAACCTAAACTATACTGTTATTAAATATAGTATGTCAATATTTTAGTTATTAAATATATTATTTCAATTCTTGCTATTGAAAGTATTTACAGTATCCAAAATATATAATTTGACTACAAAGAAAATAAATTATTAAAATAAAGGTAAAATTGAAATTAAATGACATTTTTTTGCTATTTAATTTTCAATAAAGAAAGGATTTATAGTTCTGTGAAAGCCTTAATTATTAATAGAAAATTAGTAAGTATTAAATTTAATACCTATTCAAAGGTTATCAAAATCAGAAGGGTTAAATCAGCATTTAGATATTGTCAAAACTCCATTTCTTCTCTGCAGATAATGAATTTAAGTAGAAATAGATGACAATAACAACGTCATACGACGCCTACATGTCTGAGAATAAGTACATTTGAGTTAAAATTCAATGATAAGACAGGTGTTTCTATCTTATTAGTACTCAGTAACTAGAGCTCACTAATTAGACAAATTCAACAGCTAGGAACTGTAACGAGGGCCAACAGAAATTCAGATAATTTACTAAATTAAATTATCTAAATTCATTTCATGGCAAGTGGTTTGTTCCCCAAGGCAGTGATGTAATTTGACTATAGAACAGGTGAAGCAAACAGCGCTTTCCTAATTACTGTTTTTCTGCTATTAGTAAAAATCATTAAATAAAACTTGAAAGGCGGAAAGGAAGTGGCCTTTTTCTCTTGACCTCTTTCTAAATTTAATTACATTGCATTTTACTTAATTTTTTGATATAACTTTCTTATAATTCTGTTTTCCAATTTTACTTTTGTTTTTATTTTTTTATTTCATTTACGAAACTTTTTACACGGTTTCATATAATTTTTTACAATTTATTTTACATGTTTTTACTTAATTTTCAATAAGATGCCTTTTTTTATCCTTTTTTATATTTTATTCTAAGACAAGTGCGTCAGCGTAGCTATTTTAATTCTTCGTAGTTTTAGCGCATGTAAAATATTTTAATTTAAACAAACAAACAACTAATAAAATAATAAGAAACTAAGAACAGCTTTAAAATATAATTTTAAGTGTAGGTATGCATTTGCGTTCGTCTATGATCACAATACCTCAAAAACAACACATTTTTTAAACCTGAAATTTTTGAGGAAGATATATGATTTTACTAGTGAAACCTGAAAAATGCTGAATCTGAAAATTATTGACTTTGCTTAAAATTGCACTAAGAGACAATGAGATTACGAGCCAATAATTATTTAAAAAAATATCTTTTTTAATATATCATATTTTTGAGGCGGACTAAAAAGTATAAAAATAATTTTTCCTAGCCCCTTACAGCTGAAACTTTGTGATTGTAAATTTTTAATAGCTATGAAAATACTTGTAAGACTTAAAACGAAAAACGAGGGGCACATGCAATAGACAATTGAGATGGTACGAATGGAGTGTAGATTATCTTGCACCCCACGTTTTTCATTTAAGTCTTACATGTATTTTCGCAGTATTAAAAATTTACAATCACAATGTTTCAGGACTATCTGTATGGGGTTAGGAATCTGTCTAGGAAAAATTATTTTATACTTTTTAGTCCGTCTTAAAACGTGATACATTAAAAAAATATCTTTTTTAAATAATTATTTTCTGCTTTTTAGTCTTGGGTGCATGAAATTTTTCAATCGATGTTAAGCATTTTGATGAGATTCTAACAGAAACATATGGTAAATATTAGGTTTCGTTCAGTTTCTCTTCTCTTGTCGTTTTTGCTTCTCCTTCTGTAGGCGTCACTGACGCGACAGCTCCAGCGCCATGCGGCCATTTGCAAAAACACTAACAGCGCGCGTCGGCAATGCAGCGCCGCACCGACCTGTCATCCGAAGAATTAGGGTTCCTAACGAACAGACAATGTAAATGTTAAGAAAGCGAGTTAATATTGCATTGTCATTCAGTTCTAAGCTATGTTTAAAGTTTCAAATCTCTAGCTCATCAGGAAGTTAGTTTAAAATCAAATTGCAAAATTTATACCGAAAGAAAGCGAGCTAATAAAAACGTGTTAATAAAAAAATAAAAACGCTCAATGTTTTTAATGTTTTTTTAATGTTTTTCTGCGCTCTTATCATGCTAGTGTTTAGATGTTCGCACGTCAATTATATCGTATTTTTCTTTTATACATTAGGCTTAAAATAATGTCTTTGTTTGGTTTATTGCATTTACTACTACTAAGGGGCCGTCCATTAATTACGTTTATTTAAAAATTTGGACCCCCC